>JAJOOO010000913.1:0-40278 GCA_029582685.1 Solanum piurae
AGAATGAACCCAAGTTGGTACTTCTCAGAAGCAGAGGCAGTCTTCCATGGATGCAAGTACCCAAAAGAACCCACAGACACAGCACAACATACCCCCACCATGGAAAAGTAAGCAGGAAACATTTTACTCTGCAGATTCCCAAACTGATGCCTTGGCAAATTCCTACAACAAAAATACCCAAATTATCTGAAAACCCATTGAGCTGAGTGATTACACAGGATTCTTGAAAAAAGGCATTAACTAGCTTGGGGTTCGAGGTGCAGTTAATTGCTACTATTTCAAATAGAGGGAAGAAAACTAAAATTAGACGAAATGGGGGTTAAAAATATACTTGAACATGATGATACCACCGATGAAGGTGACCCATAGAGCAGCACCAAAAGCAGTGGAAAAGCAGAGGAGATGAGCTAATTTCAGAAAAGTTGCGAGCTTTGGAGGATGTTGACCATCTGATTTTGAACCGAAAGTTTCTGGAGCAAACAGTACTCCAATTGCCAAGAAAGCTACAGCAGATAAGAATCGTGTCATCCAACCCATGATTTCTGTTCTTTGATCGAAATTGTTTTTGCTATATGATGAGAAGACGAAGAAGGAAGTGGGTTTCTGGTCAGAAATGGATCTTGCCTTTGGTTTTACCTACTCCTACCACACTTCGAGAAGCTTCGACACTTCTGTTCCAGTTCCTCCTAGTATGTGGTTTCAGTCTATAAAATTGGTAGGTCATTCTTGGCATAATACATAAATAAATATATTTTTTTAGGCCTAATTCATAGGTGACCCTTAAAATTTATATTAATTTTCACTTAGACACTCCAACTAAGTGAAAGTTAGTGTCTAGTTGAGGTGTATAACTGAAAATTAATGTCACTTGGTTTCGCTCTAATTTTAAAAGTCTATAATAAATATTCAAGTTTATATAAATCTGAACAAGTAAATGGATGTATCATATTCCTACGTGACATACTATATGGCGATTCACATCCTATATGACATCTTATGTGTATCTACTTGTTCGAGTTTATACAAGTTTGAGTATCCACTTGTTCACATTCTTGAAGGACAAAAATAGTTGTTAAAATCAAGTTAAACAACACATTTATATATTATGTTTTTTCCTGTATAAGCAATTATGATATTTACGATAAAAGTACATTAATTTTAAGTGATAATTTATTTATTTTCAGAACTCTTTAGAAAGTTGCAATTTTAGAAATTCCTATATAAGTAAAACCTTCTTCTAATGAATATCCACGAAATGTTCTTGTACATTCACCAAATTCTATAAGCTTTTTGTATATTTTAGGAGTAGTATATTATTGAGGCACTTATTATTTATAATTTTTGGGGTGATTTCTCTTTAGGTAAATAAAATGCTATACATGTTTTAAAAAAATAATCTCAAATACAATAATATTCATATTTTCTCTTCAATACCATTTATCTTTATGTTGATACCATTTATATTCTATAACACGTTATGATATGATTTTCTAACCAATTAAAACGTTAACTAAATTGATAACTTTGTATCGATTTTGTTAAAAATAGATACATCTATTGATATTTGATTAGGGTGACTAGTAATTTCTTCATTCACAAAGCATGTTACAATTTGTTAAACAACAGTAAAAGAAGGAGGGTTATGTATACATGAATAAGGTGATCAGAGTCAGCAAATAAGGGGTAATGTAACTCTTAAATGAATTTGATTTATAAGTTTCACCACTATCATATAAAAGGAATGAGTTGAGGTCATTGAAAGACACAACAAAACGGTGAAAAAGTTTCTCTAAACAAAATAGTGTAGTTGTTGTGGAAAATAACACAAGACTTCTAGTAATCTTGTAAAAATCTGCTAAGACGGTTGGTGGTAATAACTTATATATCCGATCAAAGAAGAAAAAGGTATGTCTATTTTCACATAAATCTTCTAGTTTAATTACTTCATTGGTATCAAAGCAAAGTTAGTTAAATATATGTGTTTATCTTTCACCATCGTATAGTTAAAATTTAGTGAAAGATGTATATTTTAACTGTATAACAATTCAAAAAAAATTCTATTTTTTTTTATAAATGTAATGACTTTCTGTCATCACAACTTTTCAATAATATATTATTCGTATATTTTTCTTATATCAAACGAAAAAAATATGAGTGTTGAAAGTTCACGGCTCGAACTTTAAGAAAAAAAATGAAAATTCTCAACATGAACACCTAGACTTTTAAGTTCATTTTCTATCTATACAAACTTTTGATATGTGCAATACATATATCACTAAAAGAATGTTTTCAAATTTCAATGATATATTATTTGTGTTTTTTTAATTCAAAACGAAGGAGATTCAAATATCAAAAAAAGTTGACTACTTGAAAATATAATATTTAAATTCTAAATTCTAAATTTTTTTAGACAGATTTCAATGGAAAAGAAATTGCATGCCAAATTTATTTATTTTTGGAATGATTTATATATCATCCATAGAGAAAATGAATTCATACCGGTCGATTGACATCAACTTAAAAGCATTTCACTCGCAAGAAGTATAATCGAAAATTCATTTTTTAAGTAATAAAGATAGTTCGATTGTTTTAGGTAAAATAATTTTTTTTTACTCAATAGACATTTTATCTAACTTTTCTTTCTAAAAAATGGATAAACATTAATTTACTTTAAAAAATCGACATGATGTGTAAATAATGTCCCTAAAATGGGTTTTCACAAATGGTCTCCATAAAGATGCTCTTCATAATTATTTTTTACCGGATAAACAACATTTTTTTTAAAATGGGCTCCAAAAGTTTTTATCGTTTGTCACCCGTAAGTTAATGATATAAATTAATTTTGTCTATAAAATAGAAATTTACAATATTTTAAAACTTCATAAGTTATGCCTTTTAATTTATAGGCAAAAATTAGTACTTACTATTGATGGACAACATATGCAAAACTTTTGTTGCCCATCAAATACAAGATCTACCTTTTGTTTATTAAACAACAATTCTCGAATATTTCAAAACACTAAACATACTAATAAATTGACTACAAATAATTTTTTATAAGCTAAAATTAGAGCTTATGAATGATGGACGATATAGGTTCTTCTCTTACGATCATCTTTTAAGTTTTATTTATTAAAACAAAGATAAAAATTTAAGGAAAAAATGGCACAATATATAATCTCTTTTTATTAATTGGCAAACTCTTTTTATTTTTATAAGAAAAAAAGGTTTTTTAAAATTAAAATCGACGTAATTTAGCTCACGTTATTCCATGGGAAGTTATTTATATTTAAATGGAGGAATGATCAAAGAGACCCTTGTACTTGGCTCCATTTGTAAGTTGAATCCTTGTACTTATGACTTTGTCAACCGAACCCTTATACTTACTGTAATACAATATATTTAAACACCTTTGACCATTGACCGAATACATGTGGCACCAATATTGCTTACTTGGAATAATGGTTAATTTCACGCGTGTTAAGGAGAGTGAGTATAATATTTTATATTAAACATCATTAAAAAAAAAGTTTAAAAAAGAATGCCAAAAAATAGAAAGATGGGAAGTCATCTTCTTCGTATAGACGCCACTGTCCCTCCCTCCATCCAACCCAACCAAATTTCTTCTTCTCATTCCCTTATTTTCTTTGTTTTATGGATTTACCCACTATTTTCACTCCGTTCTTCTTCTTACTGCACCACCCCTAAATATTTTCTCAAAAATTTCTTCTTTTGCGGCAAATCAAGACCACTTGTAGTCCTTTTCGTTTTCCCCATTTCCACCCTAAAAAATCAATTTCATGAGTATTTTTTGAATTTTGTATGAGCTAATGTGAAGGGTGATAGTGGGGGGTTTGAAAAATTGAAAAACTTCATTAATAAGCTTGATGAAGCTTCAAGAAAAATAAATGGGTTTTGTGATTTTTTATGAAATAAATTCAAAATTGTAATGGAAATTCGTTGGGTTTGTTTTTGTGAATGTGAAATTAAAGTCAAATAGGTAAGAATTCCATCCATTACATGAATTTGGTGCTCAATTTGAGAGCAAATATGGCGAATATTATGTTCAAAATTTTCAGAATATGAAAAAGTATTTATTTATTTATTTATTGACATTTAATTTATTATTTGTCATTAAGAATGACATGGAATTCCATGTGTAAATAGGTGTACTACACGCGCACACATATGATGAGAAAAGGGCTTAAAATATTGTCTTTTAGTGAGTTTAAGGGTTCAGTTGACAAAGTCGCAAGTATAAGGGTTCAACTTACAAACGGAGCCAAGTACAAGGGTCTCCCAGATCATTCCGCCTATTTAAATTAATTATTTTTAAGTTTGGTGGCAACATGTGGCAGTTTTATTGGGAAGTGAGTCTTTGTTCTTTTTTTTTTCTCCTCTTTGGGATCACCTCTAACCATTTTCAATGCTTTTAACTTTGCTCTATGTGCTTTCTAGTATGTCAAATCAAGTCCAAATTATTTATGCATATCAGTAATTATGTCTCTCGCATTGTATACAACTTTTGGATCATGATATTTGTAGTGTATTTCTCTTCCAAGTATAGTTGAGGTAGCAACTCGTTGCGACATTAGTCTATCCTTTGCATGATAAGTGTGTTCAGCAATGAATCGTCTAACTTTGAATATTTTTGACTTGTGTAATGCTGAGCATTTTAATTTTCAAGTGCAATCCTCATTTACACTGAAGGAAGAATCTGGAATGTATACAAAGTTGTAGTGAATGAATACACGGTTATGTATACATGAATGCATTGTATACATGATTGTTCATTCACGTGAAAAAAACCCATTCATGTGATAAAAGATTATTCAATTCAGTGTTTACTTTTTTAGTGAATGAATACACGAATATGTATACATTAACGCATTGTACACATGACTGTTCATTCACGTAATAAAAACCAAAGCATTTGATAATAGATAAAATATGCAATCTCCCGAGCATCCATGTCGTTATATTCAATTACATTCAAATTGTCTGTGTTGGTGTTACCATGAGCTATTATTTGGGTATTGACCTCCCCATATTCTTCTCCATTAATTGAAAGTGTATGATGAATATCTATAGCTTTCCGAGTTATGCACAGTGGATAGTCTTTGAAGTTTCCTAAACCTTTCTTCAATTCGATGTATACTCGTAATCCCATAGTGTTTCGTATCAACATCGGCATAGAATTCTCATCAATTTTATAATGAAAAACAAACGAATTCAAGGAAGTATCGACATTTAGATGGCTTGAAATCAAGTGAGTGAATCTGTTGAAATCAATGTTTGTTGTAATAACCACCCCCTCCATGGAATAATTTGCAAAATTATTTGCACTATTCCATTCTCCACTATGATGAATCAACACTATCAAAGGTGCCATTTATTTGCTGATGTTTGTAGTAGAACCTCGTTGATTTTTTATATTGGATACATGAATTTTTATGAATTCATGGAGTTTATGGATATTGAATATGGGGAGTTTATATGATTTCCCACGTTCCGTTTTTAATGTTGTGTGGCGGTTAGTTTCACAAGAAAAAAAAGAAGAAAGAAGACCCTATTAGTAGTCGTCTGTTAATATGGGCTAATTTGTGCTCCTTTTTTTTTGGGTCTATTAAATGCTACTCCCTCTGTCCCAGTTTATGTGACTTACTTTCTTTTTTAGTCAGTCCCAAAAAGAATGACACATTTCTATTTTAAGTAACAATTTGACTATAAAATGTCTTTTTTACCCTTAATGAAATGATTTACAACCACACAAATTTCTATCATTCATTTTGGACCACAAGTTTTAAAAGTCTTCCTTTCTTTCTTAAATTCCGTGCCGAGTCAAACTACCTCATATAAAATGGGACGGAGCGAGTATTAAATTATGGGCTATTTGTTGCTAATTTTCCATAACAGTTGTATATAGGGCAAACCACATAAATCCACTAGTTTAGGTCTTAATTATTAAGATTTCCAATAGTTTCAAATATTATTTTCTCTACCATATTTCATACTTAGGATACATGAATCTAAATCCATGAGATACATGTATCTGCCGAATTTTAAAATTGAGATACAAAATTTATTTATTTAAATTAATTGGTTGTAACTGATTTCCTTAATTAGAGGAGTAATTGAGGATTTTAAAATACATAGATAATTAATTTCATTTCATTATTCTTTGAAATAGTAAATTCATTAATATTATTATTATAAGATAAAAACATGTATATCTTGGTAATGTAATTTGATTAATTTCAAATTATTACTCTTAAAATAATAAATTCATTAATTTGATGTATCTATTATCAATATATGATGTATCCAACAAACTAAACACTTAGATACATGAGTGTCATACAAGTACACTCATATGTAACATAGAAGTATCTAGCATTAATCTCATGTATTTGTTATACGTGTCTAGTATTAATTTTATGTATCTATTTATATATATATATATAATATTAATTTCATGTAGCTTTTATATGTATCTAGTATTAATTTGATGTATCAAGTATCAATTGCATATGTTATATCCAAAAACACGTATCTCGAATACATAATAAGCATATACATCTAATTATGTGTATCTAAATATGGAATATACAAAAATAAGAAGCATAAGCATCTAATTATGTGTATCTAAATTTTAAAAGTTATATCCAAAAACATGTATCTCGAATACGTAATAAGCATATACATTTAATTATGTGTATCTAACTATGAAATGTAGCTGAAACACATGAATTTAGGAACAAATCACGACTGTAGAGTATCTATCGTATCATTAATATCATCGTGTTGTTAAAAATTATGTATCCGAAATTTAATGGTGAATACATATACATGTTTAGATGCCCCATTACTAAAAATACAACTCAGATCTTAAATTAAGATTACTACTTATTGGATACACATGTTTCAAGGGCTATATCAAAGTAATATTGGTACTACCACATTCATGTCACGGTAACCAAAGAAAGCCTTAGAAGAACACCAGCAAACAAAAACTCTCTACAATACTCCCTTTGATCCTTTTGTGTTGTGGCATAACATAATCAAAACTAAGATCCATTTCTTTCGGAGATAAACAATCAAGACCAACTCTAAATTGAAAGTTTTCTCAGTAGCAGTTACTTTGATTTGATCTCGTTATAAATGAACAATACAGAATAATATTTGGGTTTACGAGAATTTGTCGGTCATGGTGATGATATCTTGAGAAGAAGAGAGTAGATTAGCTATTGTTTGAATGAAATTGTACGGTGAAATTCTTGAATTAGAAAGAAGGAGACATAATTGAGTGATAAATATGGGAGGGGAGAATTAAGAGATAGTGGTTGATTTGGAGTGAAAGAGTTGATTAAATAGATAATTAATAAATCCTAGTTTTAAGGGATGTGAGTATCTAATTGTATCTTCAAATAATATATTAATATATGATATAAAATACTAAAAGTGATAATATATGTAATTGTTTGAAAGTAAAGATAATATTAATATATACAATAGTGATGTATATCTAATAAGGTAGTTTATCCTTGTATATATATGTCATTTACACCAAAGTGCAAACCTGCCCAAGCCCAATAGTGATTCGTAATGGCATACGTGTGAACTGTATGAGCCAAATTTTATCTCCCGCCAGTGGACCAAAATTATTTAAAATGGAAAAATCCCTCCTTTTTATAATTTAAGTTCTTTTGAATTTTTAGACGTTTCACTCTACTGTTCAATTCAATCCCTCTTTCACAATTTGATTCAATTATTCACTTTTTTTTTTTTTTGGATTAATACTTGAAAACTACTGTTAGATTCAGTAAAAACATATAGGAATTTCAATGGCAGAAAGTGAGCAAGATATGTTAAATGACGATCCTTCTAAAATCTTCATCGGTGTCCGTTTTGTTCTTGCTGGGTTCGATTCCCCGAAGAAAGAACAGGTTACCTTTTAGAGCTCCATAATTTGAATTCAAATACTTAGAATTGCCGCTGTAATTGTTATATATCATGCGTTTTCTCTATTTTTTCATAATTGTCATTTTCCCCATTTGAAGGTCCGGTCCAAGCTTTTGGAGGCTGGTGGAGTTGACGTGAGCGAATATGGCCCGGATTACACTCACCTCATTGTTGATAGAACAGTTTATGTAAGAGCAACTTTTGCAGCAAAATTGTATTCTCATTTTTTCCCATTTTTGGGTTTGATTTCTCATCTAATTGTTATTATCTCAAAAAGTTTCAATTTTCTTCAACAAATAAAGTGAATTTATGAGATAATAACTATCAGTGGAGAGTGTCCATATGAGAAATCAACTCGCAATTTTCTTACTCTTTCCAATTTTATCAATCAACCAACCAACCAACTACATGGGATTCTATGTGTTACGTGTTTATATAACTCTCTAAATTGATCAGCAAACCCCAATTGTTTTTATTTATTTTTTTCAATTTATATTATAATTATTAATGAAATTGGGTAATGATTTTTTAAACATTTAGGATGATCCTCTGTGTGTTGCTGCCCGACAAGATGGAAAATTTTTAGTCTCTGGCTTGTGGGTTGAGCACAGTTTTGATGTGGGAATGCCTGTCGATCACCTCTCTGTAAGTTCATTCTGAAAGTTTGATTTTGATGTCCTTATATCTATGATATATTTCTGAATTGGAAAATGCTTTCATTGAGTTCATACTAAGTTAAATGTCTGGTCGTAGGCTTATAGTTGAATGTTTTAGGATAACGATGAGTTAGCATTTTCGTGATAGATTCGACTTGATATGCTCTTTATATGTGAGAGTTGTTTGTTCGCTTCTTTCAAATGCTACTGTGGTGCACAAGTTGATGTTTAAGTTATGCCCGTGAGTCCAGCTCTACATAAATGCTTATTGTTTCACATGATTTTGCTTTTCCACCAGGCTTTATTTCTGTTCAGTTGTGAAGTACGTTCAAGTGCCAACATTGTGCTTGGAAGATCTGAAAAAATTTATGCAGAATAAGTAATAACTAACTACATAAATGCATTGGCCTTTGTATTGCTCCTTAAAGTTCCACATGAAAGTCTTAATTGGTTTGTATGAGCTCAAATTTCTCTGCTGGAAGATTGAAGTTATTGTTCCATGATGCTACAGATTCCCTTAACTTGTGATACTTCAAATATTTGATAGTTTAGCTCCTTTCCCAAACTCAGAATATTCACTATTTCTCTTACAGATTTTGTACAGACCTCCAAGGGATTTGAATGGAATCCCAGGTGCTAAATCACTAATTCTGTGCTTAACTGGATATCAGCGGCAAGACCGAGATGATATTATGGTTTGTAGATTCCAACTCTCTTTTTTCTTACAGTACTTAAATAGTTGCTTCTCAATTTCATCTTATGCCACCTTGCTAATTGATTCCTTCTTCTTCTTCTTCTTCCAGATAATGGTTGGGCTGATGGGTGCAAGCTTTTCAAAGCCATTGGTTGCAAACAAAGTCACTCATCTTATTTGCTACAAATTTGAGGGTAAACTTATTTCTCATGTTGCAGCATGTAATACCTTCTCCCTTTGTTTCTTATCTTCTTTTTTCAGTTCAGTTTATTCTTGCAGGAGTTTAGGGTGTTTCTTGTTGGTGGAGCCCTTTCATTAAGAAGCAACTCTTTTAACCTCATTTTAAAACATGAATACACAACTAAATTATGTTTCCTGGATTGCTGATGTGTGTATGTGTTGTACGTGGTTAGTTCCCAACAAAGTAAAGGATACAGATAGTGTAGTATCTAATCTAATGTAATCACATTTATTTGAAATCAGCATAATAAGCAGAAAGTCCAAGATAAGTTTCATTCTGCGTTCTCTCTTTTATATGTAAGGATTACTATGGGAAATTTCAGGTGTCGAGGATTAAGGTAAGCATTTGCTAATACAGAATGGGGAATTACCTTAAGTTGTGGTATTTACTCTTAATAGACTGGTTATGACTTTTAATTCGCTTTTCCCACCAAATCAGGTGATGGAAAAAAGATGTTTCAAATTCAATATGATTTCTCTTTTTACTGTATCAGTTGCTCTTTCTATTCACTATTTTTTTACAATTCCATATGAGCCTCTGTTGTTTTATAGGAGAGAAATACGAACTTGCCAAGAAAATGAAGAAGATAAAACTGGTGAATCACCTGTGGCTAGAAGATTGGTAAGACAGAATATTCTGTAGAACTTACACATGCCAACACCTTTTTGGTCACTTTTCCTCAATAGAAACTTTACTTTCTGGTTGCTCAAGATGCTTCCTTTTAAATTTGTTTTATTCTGCAGTTTAAGGGCCTGGGAAATTCTTCCGGAGGCTAGCTATGATAAAAGGTGAGACCTTTTCCTTCAGGAATGTGAATTGGTTTGTTTTCTATATCAGAGGGCATCTTCTTTTGTTTTGGCAGTGATATTTTAGTTTATAGTATGTCAATGTCCCCTTAGTGGTCGTTGCACTGTGGGAAGTCCACAACCTTACCCTTTATTTTGAAGAACTTGAATATATGAAGTTTTACATTGTGGCATTATGAAATCCTTTTCTAGAATGTCAGTGTTGCTATTTGTGATTAATCTTTTAAGATTATTAGATCATTCACAAATCACAAGACACCATTCACCAATTTGTCTTGTGTAATCAATAGTATAAACTATAAAGTACATGATTCATTGTGTTTGCTTAAGCTCAATCCAGAGGGAGCTCATGTAAGAATTTTGAGGTGCGTTCTCAGACTTAAGTTTTCAAGTTGTCTTAAAATGGTGTAGGTCTGGAATGCTAATGCTTTCTTGCTTCACTAGTTTGATTTCTTAGTTGTGGTAGCTTTCCGTGACAAGGAAACAATGAGTCAACAAACATAAAAATGAACACTCTGCTCCTAATAATGAAGTTATACTTGTTGGAAAGAGCTATCAAATGAAAATGGAATTAGGTATAGCCTATTGATATTCCAACTATCTGACAGAATCAGAGGTCATGCTAGACACAATATGCTTATGTTTGTGACCTCAATTTTGACTACCCAATTAAATTACTATGAAAACTTGTACATGCCCATGCATGTGCTTTTTTCTTTTTGGACTCCAGTGGGTATGAGTTGGAGATGATGGAAACCGAAGCCAAGGATTCTGAAGATGAACAGAACGATATTGCTGCAATCGGCAGAGAGAAAGTTTCTCTCACTGGTCCTCAACACTCAAAGAGTCCCAATCAATTCCTCTTGAAGGAGGAAATCTCTAGAAACATCTCAGAGATACACACGTCTACAGGTCTGTCAGATCTTGAAAACAATAAGCATCTGGGATTATCTGCTTCAAAAGAATCGAAACCGGACCTGGTTACAACCTTTGAGGGATCTCACAAGCGACATCTTGAGACCCTTGGCACCATTGTGAGTAGAAATGAAGATGTGCCTCATAGCATGCCACAAAATGGAAATAGTCCGACTTCAGTTCCTAATAATGCTAGGAAGTCTCCTAAATCTTGTTTGTCAAACAGTTGTGTTAAAAGTTATTCCCGGGAAAAACCTAGAAAAATTAATCTCACCATTGCCACAGAACAAGTTGAGAGTGCAGGATGTCCTCCCGCTAATGAGGTGAATCAACATCGTGATAACTTGAACATCTCCTTAGAGAAAGAGCAGAATGAAGCAGAAGTTGGTTCTGCAAAATTTCCTACAAGTAATATGTCATTCCTTGAAAAGGGCCAACGTGGTGTACCTCCCGCTAATGAGGTGAGTCAACATCGTGATAACTTGAACATCTCCTTAGAGAAAGAGCAGAATGAAGCAGAAGTTGGTTCTGCAAAATTTCCTACAAGTAATATGTCATGCCTTGAAAAGGGCCAAAGTGGTGTACTCCATGAGAAAAGGAGGGTGGACATGTTATATAACGGCTCTCCGGAAACTAGTCATAATCCAGAAAGCATGTTAGATGGTGGCCTGGGTGTTAAAAGTTATTCCCAAAAAAAACCTAGAAAAATTGGTCTCACCATGGCCTTGAAACAAATTGAGAGTGCAGGATGTCCTCCCCCTAATGAGGTGAGCCAACATTGTGATAACTTGAACATTTCCTCAGAGAAAGAGCAGGACGGAACTGGAGTTGGTTCTGCGAAAATTCCTACAAGTAAAATGTCATGCCTTGAAAAGGGCCAAAGTGGTGTACTACCGGAGAAAAGGAGGGTGGAGTTACATAAAAGCTCTCCAACAACTAGTCATAATCCAGAAAGCATGGTAGATAGTGACCTGGTGGAAGATCGTGGTGAAGAGTTGGACAGACATTTGTCATTGAGCAACAATATCCAGTTTGGCAAGGGTGCAAGTTTTGATCCCTTGCAGAAATGTGATTCTTCTATTTCCACTTCCATAATACAAGAAAATCAGCAAGAGTGTGATGAGGATGCAGTGCAAGCTAGCACTTGTGCAGTCATGGGGTTAAGAAAGACTGCTTTGAGCAGCAATTTGGACCCTGTTAATGTTCACTCATGTGATACTGAGCATTCTACTGGTGAACATAACGGCCCAAGGAATGAACTGCAAGCTGTCAAAAATCCATCTCCTGGCAATGAAAGAGAAGATGTTGAGAAGTCTATTCGGATGGCCGAACTGAAAAATGCCGTAGGAAATACTAGGTCAGGGTCTAAGCCATTAAAGATAAAAACCCTTCCCAAGAATACACTGGGATCTGGACTAAGTCTCTGTGAAAGGGATGCAAGAAATCAGGAAGGTACTACATTTCATAACAAGACTGTTCCAGCAAATTACTCTGCACCTTCTGTTAGCTGGGGCAGAAAGGACAGAGATCACCAAGAGGTTCTCAGCTTTGCAAAGGTTGAGATTCCACCAGCAGTTAGTGCAGAATTAAGCAAAGAAACAGAGGAAAGAAAGTACTTGGATTCTGGAAAGGAAGATGTTATAATAGCTGAATCCATAAATAATGATGCTGAAACTCCAGAGAGCAAAGAGTATGATGAGTTGAATGTCTTAACAGGTGAGATCAGTGGAGTACCGCAGTCTCTGGTTACATCTGCAGAGGAACTTGTGGTGAACGTGGATGGGACTGATGTGGAAGATTGTGCTGTGAGGCATGATGCTGACAACAAGAACTCTGAAGGTCAAAAGACCATTTCTGGCAAGAACACCAGGTCAAATAAATCAACTTCTGCAGAGAATGATGTAGATGTGAAAATAACCAAAGGCCCAAAATATTTAATGAAGAGGTCAAACACAACTAATCTAGCTGCTAAAAGAGCTGTAATTTCCCGAAAAGTTGCCAAAAGGAAGAAGTCCGAAAATGACAAAAAGAAGAATGTGGAAATAGAGAATGAAAAAGGTTTACCTGTACCAGGTGAACAGACAGTACTGACACTTGATCATGAGTTGAAGTCCGTGGATGTGGAGAAGGAGAATAGACCTCTTATTGGAGGCCAAAGCACGAGTTATAATGAACGTGGAGCTGGCAAAAGTTCTCCAAATTGTGATGACCAAAAACCTCTAAAGGCTGATGTTGCAAATCCTGGCTCATTGCAGGTTACTAAAGTAGGGACTGAGCCGAGGTGGTTTATCCTTAGTGGGCATCGACTGCTAAGAAAGGAATTTGAGAAGGTCATCAAACGTTTGAAAGGACATGTGTGCAGAGATTCTCATCAATGGTCATATGAAGCAACTCATTTCATTGTTCCTGATCCAGTTCGCAGAACTGAAAAATTGTTTGCTGCTGCAGCCTCTGGAAGGTAATGCTTCAATAATCATGGTTTACAGTAGTGCCAATTGTACAGGTAAACTGATCGGTCTATTGATTTTTGCAGGTGGATCCTAAAGTCTGATTATTTAACAGCTAGCAATGAAGCTGGAAGATTCTTGGATGAAGAAAAATATGAATGGCACAAAAAGGGCTTAACAGAAGATTTAGCAATCGACTTAGAAGCTCCAAGGAAGTGGCGGCTTCTGAGGGAGAGAACTGGACATGGTGCATTTTATGGAATGAAGATAATCATATATGGAGACTGCATTGTACCACCATTGGTGAGTTATTTGCACTAAGTTCTTGTAAATTGAGTTCTTTTATCTCCTCTAGAATATCTCAATATTGCTACTCTTTGTTGAATCAGGATACACTGAAGCGCGCTGTCAAGGCCGGAGATGGTACTATATTAGCAACTTCACCTCCTTACACTCGTTTCCTTAAGTCAGGTATCGATTTTGCTGTTGTCGATGAGACCATTCCCCATTATGATAAGTGTGTTCAAGAATTCCTAAAGTGTGAGATACCTTGCATTTTGGCTGATTACTTGGTGGCTTATGTGTGCAAGCCGGGTTATCCTTGTGACAGTTATGTACAATACAGTACTCATACTTGGGTAGAAAGGTCATTGAAACACCTGGCTGATCGCTTGGAAGAAGTTGTTGTGGATAAGGTCCCATCAGATGACAACAGTAAGATAGAATGATGATACATGTCGATGAAACGGCCTCCATGAATGGATCTGACATTGGCATTCATGTTTCATTACTGTGATCCTTGCCTTGAATGTGTACTAGAGAGACTGGTTTTGCCCAGTCAACAGCAAACAAGAATATTATGTAGATAAAGTAAAATCCAGCTTGGAGGAAAGTAATAATCCTCTTCATTAAGATAGTACAAGCTGTGAGCTCCAATTTAAGTTGGTAATTCTGGATGTACAAAGTAGTTATTTTGCTCCTTCTATAGTTAGGTATATTGACCATTTTATAAAGATCAAATACTTTGTTTATCATCTATGTCAACAAGGCTAGAACATGAAAAATGCTGCTGGATTGTTTCATGTGCTAACCAAGTGTGCCTCCCCTCTTTTACCATGTCTAAATAGGGTATAAAACCCTGCAACAGAGTAATTGATCGAGAAGGGTCATGGTGAAGTGGTAAGTACTACTTCATTTTTAACTAGATTTTTTGGGTTCAAGTCTTTCAGGATATGGAGTTGTTTGTGTTAAGGGAGCTTTTTATCTCCAATCACGGACTTCCCAATTCAAATTTAGATTTAGTTAGGCCCTTCAATGTGGGATTTTCTGGTGCAATACGGTTACTAGGCATTGGACGGGATATCAAGAAATTAAAAATTGTAGTGAAAGATAAACTTTAAATACAAATAATTAAATCGATGAATTTGTATCTATAACCTATTCACATATTGTTGTTTACTTGTGATTAAAATTTAATTTGGATCATGAAGGTTATCATTAGAATAAAGTGTAGTAATATGAAGTGTTTAATTTCGATGAAAAAATAAGTCTTTCTTATTTACCATCAACTTTTCATTATTTTTATGTAATAACCATAAAAGAAAAATAAAAATAAAGGCTGAACCTGATTGCTCAAAGGTAAATATTACAATTTACAGGTTAGGCCTCCCAAAATTTTCAACAGTTATTCCCTATTTTGAACAACTATATTTAAATAATTCTCTAGTAACTTATGAACATTTTATAATCCTTTTATAATATAGTTTAGCTGAAAGTTAAAATTTTATGAGAAGAAATATTAAAATAAAAGTCTACAACTTTATAGATGTTAAACGACTTTTTCGGTCCAAATGTTATATTTGCAAGGTCATTTGCACGAATGTCCTATTTTAGGGAGATTTTTATTTCCCCCCCCTCTAATTTGTGGTTTTTAGCATTTTGAGTAATAAAAATGTTACCATTGACATCGGAAAAAATAAAATAAAATAAAAAATTCACGAGGCACAGGTTATACACCTACAAAGTTATACCTTAAAGTACCACAACTTATTCCTACAAAACTTTGGGCAGTTTATCTTGCGAAATTAGGTTGTAATTAAAATATTTTGATCCACTAGCTTTCATAAATGAGAAGTAGGGACAAAAATTAAAGACTACCCTCAAAAAATTCTACCCGTACAAAAACTTGATATTTTCACAAGTTTAAAAAATAGGAACAAAATTTAAATAATAGCCCAATAAAAAGACATTTGTTTAAATCATCCTCAAGGCAAGGGGTTAGGAGTTCATTCAATCAACAAAGGAAAAATTATGTAGCAAAGCCTATAAATCATTATAGTTGGAAAGAATTATAATTCATAGCTATAATTATGATTTTATAACAATTGCTCCTCTCCATTTTCTGTACACTCTTGCTCGCCTCCCTTCCATCCTACTTTCTCTCTCAATATAAATACAATTAATAACAGTCAATAATACAAAATAAATATAAATGTTAACAATCAATGATGCAAATATAAATAATAATTGTCAACTATATAAATTCTTTACAGTGATACAAAATACAAATAAATATGACAACCGACAAATACAAATATGCACAAGGCAACAACTACAAATACATATACACATGGCAATAGATAAATATTTTCTTTCAGTAATACAAAATACAAATATACATGGCAATAGATAAACAATTTCTCTTAGTGATACAAAATACAAACACACATGTCAACATATGATACACATGAATACAAACGTAATTTGTTACTAAATACAATATTGATATGGCAATATAAAAATGATTTCTTTTAGTGATACAAAATACAAACACACATGGCAACATATGATACACATGAATACAAATGAAATTTGTTACGAAATACAATATTGAAACAATTGAACTCGTTAATACACTTGAACTTGATACAATGGTATTCATTGATATATACACATATTAGTTAAATATATACACTTACCCAACATATATACAAATATAATTGAGCTCTCTCTCCCCCCCCCCCCCTCTACTCCCTCTCCCAATCTTGTTCAACTCTCTCCTCCTTCTAATATGTAGTTACAGATCGTGATTAAACCATAGCTAAAAAGCTTAATTATGTTTGAAGAAATGGCACAACAAGTGATCTCTTTTTATTAATTGGCAACATTTAGCCCCTTTTTATTTTTATAACAAAAAAAAGGTTTTTTAAAATTAAAATTGGCATAATTTAGCCCACGTTATTCCATGGAAAGTTATTTATATTTAAATTAATTATTTTTAAAGTTTGATGGCAGCATGTGGCAATTTTATTGGAAAGTGGGTCTTTGTTCCTTTTTTTTTCTCCTCTTTGGGATCACCTCTAACCATTTTCAATGCTTTTAACTTTGCTCTATGTGCTTTCCAGTATGTGAAATCAAGTCCAAATTGTTTATGCATATCATTAATTGTGTCTCTCGCATTGTATACAACTTTTGGATCATGATATTTGTACTATATTTCTCTTCCAAGTATAGTTAGGTAGCAACACATTGTGACATTAGTCTATCCTTTGCAGGATTAGTGTGTTCAGCAATGAATCATTTACCTTTGAATATTTTTGACATGTGTAATGCTGAGCATTTTAATTTCCAAGTGCAATCCTCATTTACACACTGAAGAAAGAATCTGGAATGTATACAAAGTTTTAGTGAGTCAATACACAGATATGTATACATGGTTGTTCATTCACGTGATAAAAACTCATTCATGTGATAAAAGATATTATTCGATTCAGTGTTTACTTTTTTAGTGAATGAATACACGAATATGTATACATTAACGCATTGTATACATGACTATTCATTCACGTAATAAAAATCAAATAATTTGATAATAGATAAAAATATGCAATCTCACGAGCAGCCATGGCGTTATATTCAATTACATTCAAATTGTTTGTGTAGGTGTTACAATGAGCTATTTTTTGGGTATTGACCTCCCCATATTCTTCTCCATTAATTGAAAGTGTATGATGAATATCAATAGCTTTCCAAGTTATGCACAACGGATAGTCTTTGAAGTTTTCTGAACTTTTCTTCAATTCGATGTATACTCGTAATCCCATAGTGTTTCGTATCAACATCGGCATAGAATTGTCATCAATTTTATAATGAAAATCAAACGAATTCAAGGAAGTATCGACATTTAGATGGTTTGAAATCAAGTGAGTAAATTTGTTGAAATCAATGTATGTTGTAATAACCACCCCCTCCATGGAATAATTTACAAAATTATTTGCGCTATTCTATTCTCCACTATGATGAATCAACACTATCAAAGATGCCATCTATTTGTTGATGTTTGTAATAGAATCTCGTTGATTTTTTATGAATTCATGGAGTTTATGGATACTGAATATCGGGAGTTTATATAGTTTCCCAAGTTCCATTTTAATGTTGTGTGGCGGTTAGTTTCACAAGAAAAATTAAAAAAAAAGAAGAGGAACTTTCACAAATAGCAACTATAATAAACTTAATTATGCTCCATAGCTATAGTTTGCATATTTACGGGTTGTAGCTATAGTTTAAGCTGCCTCATTTGTATAATTCACGGATTTGTATAATTCGCGGGTACATTTGTATAATTCAGTTATTTTTGTATAAACTCAAAATAATGAATTTATACAATTACAAACATCGGAAGTGCAAATAGTTATACAAATTCTGAATTATACAAAAGTTATACAAATTATATTATACAAATTCTGAATTATACAAATGCGCGAATTATACAAAACTAAAAAGCTGAGCTGTGTAATTATAGCTAAAAGTAAGCTGTGAATTGTAATTAAGGTAAACTATAACTATATTAAGTAATTAACTAGTATATGCTTGCTTATACGCGTAATTTTCCAAAAAAAAACCCTATTAGTAGCCGTCTGTTAATATGGGCTAATTTGTGCTCTCTTTTTTTGGGTCTATTAAAAAATTGTATGAAATAACAAACTATTAATTCAAATTAAATGATAAAGCCATAGTTTATTTTAATTGTAATTCGCAGCAAACATTACCTATTTTTGCCATCTGATTCGGTATACAATTAGCCATTTTCAGTATACAATTAGCCATTTTATACATTTTGGTATAAAATGTGTTTGTGTTTGTATAAAGCGAGAGAAAAATATATATACAAATACATATGTTTTCATCATACATACTTATAATTATACAAATACAGATCTTATTATATAAATTACAATGTATAAATGAATTTATACAAAACTGAATAATTTGTATAAAATTAGATGTTTGTAGCGAATTATACAAATCAAAAACTCCATAGCAAACAAAAAATTTGCTATGGAGCGCAATTATGCAAACTATAGCTATAACATACAAATATGATTTTTAGGTTTGCTATATGTAAAAGTTATGCTATTTAATTATGAGCTATTTGTTGCTAATTTAACATAACAGTTGTATATAGGGAAAATTGTATGAAATAACAAACTATTAATTCAAATTAAATGTTATAGTCATTGTTTATTTTAATTGTATTTTGTAGCAAACATTCCATTTTTTTGCCATCTGATTCGGTATACAATTAGCCATTTTATACATTTCGGTATAAAATGCATAAAATGCGTTTGTGTTTGTATAAAGCGAGAGAAAATTGTATATATAAATACAAATACATATATTTTCGTCATATAAACTTATAATTATACAAATACAGATCTTATTATATAAATTACAATTTATAAATGAATTTATACAAAACTGAACAATTTGTATAAAATTGAATGTTTCTAGCGAATTATACAAATCAAAAGCTCCATAGCAAACATAAAATTTGCTATGGAGTGCAATTATGCAAACTATAGCTATAACATACAAATATGATTTTTAGGTTTGCTATATGTAAAAGCTATGCTATTTAATTATGAGCTATTTGTTGCTAATTTTCCATAACAATTGTATATAGGGAAAATTGTATGAAATAGCAAACTATTAATCCAAATTAAATGTTATAGTCATAGTTTATTTTAATTGTAATTTGCAGCAAACATTCCATTTTTTTGCCATCTGATTCAGTATACAATTAGCCATTTTCGGTATACAATTAGCCATTTTATACATTTCGGTATAAAATGCATAAAATGCGTTTGTGTTTGTATAAAGCGAGAGAAAATTGTATATACAAATACAAATACATATATTTTCGTCAGATAAACTTATAATTATACAAATACAGATCTTATTATATAAATTACAATGTATAAATGAATTTATACAAAACTGAACAATTTGTATAAAATTGAATGTTTCTAGCGAATTATACAAATCAAAAGCTCCATAGCAAACATAAAATTTGCTATGGAGTGTAATTATGCAAACTATAGTTATAACATACAAATATGATTTTTATGTTTGCTAAATGTGAAAGTTGTTTTTGTATATATATGTCATTTACTCAGTTTCTAGTCTTTACTTTTGAATTTTCCTCTTATCCAAAGATTGACCCCAGGCTCGGCCCAAGTCCAACAGGCCCATTTTAGATCAAGATCAGCCTAACTTGCTTTAGGTAGGGAAGTTGGATGTGTGAATTGAATGAAAAGCCCATTTTAGTAAGAATTTCGATTTTTAACCATATTTGATTGAAATTGAAAATTAATTATTTATAGTTTAAGTTAACAAAATAGTACTTCAAACTTAAATATTCTTTTAGTTCCAAGTCATTACAACTTTAAAATTAGCACACCATTTTTCAAGGTTTTTAAACATTTTAAGAAATTTATTCCTAACCAATATCAAAGAAAGGTTCACTCATCCAATCCCTTAACAAATTTTATCCCACTTCCTTATTGGTCATATATTTAACTAAGCCCTTAAGAAAACTTCCTAATTTTTTTTTCTTTTACGAAACACATAACTATCTTTTTCCCTCACTGAGTCAATCAAAATCCGTAAAAATAACTATTGAACATTTTTTAGCGAAAAATTGAACGCAAAATAACATGTTAGTCATTTGTGCCCCTCCTTTATTAGTTTGCGACATAATGGAATAGTCAACTGAATCCGATACATTGCCTTTGTATAATTGTATTTGACTAGATTAGGTCAAAATATTATGGCACATGCATGTTGTTGGATAATTCATATCACATAATGTTCAAATACTCAACTTTACAAGTTGTACAACCTCACAGAATAACGTTCAAACATGTTCAACCAGCATGTTTGCGGTCGAATAGAAAACAATGTGTTCAGTTAAACTCACAGAATTCATCCGATTCATAACGCAAATAATTTGGAATTTGTATACTAAGTACATTCACTACAATTAAAGATAAACTTAACTACATAATTTATCGACAATTTCTAATTAATCCTTAACTAAATAAGATTAGCATGAGATTTTTTAAATTTAGCGATAAAATTTGTTTGTTATTAGTTCATCGAATTCTAGTAATGATTTTAAAATCAGCACGGAATATTATTTTTGAAAAAGAAAACAGCAGCCGTCCAGAATCGTGAACAGTTGGCACGTGTAAACGGTCATTATATTT
The DNA here is from genome assembly GCA_029582685.1 of Solanum piurae. Classification (NCBI taxonomy): domain Eukaryota; kingdom Viridiplantae; phylum Streptophyta; class Magnoliopsida; order Solanales; family Solanaceae; genus Solanum; species Solanum piurae. Next base: position 21,269 of record JAJOOO010000913.1, read on the forward strand.
ATGAAGAATGACTGTGTTTAAATTCAAATTCAGATCTTAAGTCAATAAACAAATTATAACTAAAGTACTATACAATATTTGGTGCGTGAATTAATTAAAGTTGACAACAAATGAGTTTCTGAGCAACAAATGTATAAATTATTAAAAAGCCATAACGGAATACTAATAATTATAAAACTATATTGTGTGAAATCAATAACTATCTTTGCAATTTGGTGGCAGAGTTAGAATTTTAACTAAAATATGTCATAAAAAAATAAAATCGCGTAAAAGTCAAGAAGTATCAATATATGACATAAATGCATAAAAAAAATATTTTTTCAAACTTTTCGATGAAGAGGTGTCGGTCTATGTTACTTGCAAGAGATCTAAAGAGGAGTTGAGCTAATTTATTAAACTAAAATTTGTTACACGGGAAACCCTAGCATGACTTTGATCACCCTTATCTTGTGACTGATTTAATTTATTGCATTAAAAACTTAAAAATAAAATAAGAAAGTAACACTTTTTAAAAAAAAGCTTTAACATGTTAATGAAATTAATTTTTTTACAATATGGTTGTGATTTTTGTTCAAGTCAAAGTTAGAAAGAATCATAAACTTGTGAAATTGATGAAAAGATGTATACAGAAACACATGATTTGACTGATTAGTAAATGTAGGGTTGCTATAAAAATCAAACACAATATAGGAACGTCGCTGACACATCGTGGTATTAATTTTGTTTTAATTGAACAGAAAAAAAATAAAAATCTACAGGGATTAAAAGTCATGGATGTACTCATTGAACATTGTGTAGCTACTATTTTCTTTATTTATTGAGTCTTTGACGTTAGAGATTTAGTTTTCACACTAATAAAACTTGGAGTCTATTAAAAATAATATCTTTATTTTCATAAAATAAGGATAAGACTGTATATATACACCCTGCCTAAACTACACATATGGAAATTATACTAAGATGTATTCATTATGGATAAAATACATTTAAAGTAAAATTATTACAAAATATAGAAATTTATCTTTATTTTTGTGATTGAGTAAAAAGAAAAGTAACTTATATAAGTTGAAACAATAAAAATGTATTGTATTGTTATCATCCAATTGAATTCGTTCGCACTATCCATAAATTTAAATAATTATACATCACTCAAATCTGAATTAATCGAAGTCCAAATCAAATACTAATTTTGAATTGGCATACAATGTCAATGGGATGGGGAATGGACAAAACCAAAGTCAGAGAGATAGAAAGAGAGTGCACATGAAGTGAGTGTGAAATTTATAAAATTGGAGAAGAAAACCACATGCATCCACAGAGGAGGGAGGAAGTGACATCATATAGCGGAGCCAAGTAAGATCGAAAGATTCATTCAAATTTCTTTCGATTAAAAAATATAATATTTATATATCATTAGAAATATTTATATATATATATATATATTGAACTTTTTAGTGAAAAATTCTGATTCGGCCATATAAAAATATTTGTTGTTGCTAATAAACTCTTTACAACTACTATTCCTTATCTGGCCACGACTTCTCCTCTTTCCCATGTCCCCAACATTCAAACATCACGTGTTCCCCCCTTTTCTCTTTTTTTTTTCTCTTTATTTTATTGTAAGAATATAATATTATTTATTTAATAAATATACCAACCTCCTTTTTTCACTATTGAAGACTTAATATTCGACCTACTAAGATAATTATAGCTGCTTAGGTCCTAGTAGATTAATGTGGGATATGATGAAATCAATTAAGTTGAATCATAGTACTATCCTATTGTAATCAAGGAACTTTTATAAGTCAAAATGTACTTGGATGGTTAAACAGTTTAATTGCTTTATGCTAAAATAAATGTGTTACGTACTATATTGATATTGAGCGCAAAAAATATCTTTTTCATAAGTATTTAAAATGAATAACTCTCATCGTCCTATACTAGTTGTTAATTTTACTAAAAATGTTTGTCTCAAAACACCTATTACAAAATCAAAAAAAAATTAATTAATTTTCTTTTTTCATTTCAATCCCTCAAAGTAAATTATTTTTAATGTAAATAATATTGATTATATTAAAAAGAGTTGACGAGTAAAATAGTATAAAACACTTGTTATTTATGAATTCTTTGAAGATATGTGAATGCAATATGTGATAATCAAATATGGGAAGGATGAAGTATAACAATATTAATTTTTCTATATTTTAATTTATGTGACACATTTTAAATAATTTAATAGTGACTGTAAATAAGAAAAAATTACGATAAATTTTTTTATTTAAATTTTAAAATTGAAAAATGCTACATAAATCGAGACTAAAGTGAGTAAGACCTTACCTTTAACTTTGGTTCTTTCAAGTTATGTGATGACATCACATTATAGTTAAAAATTAAAGTAAAAACAAAAAGGTGACAACATAGAAGTAGGATTATTACCTTACATTTTTCAGTTCTCAATGAACCAACTCTTGGAAAACTTAATCAAACTTATTTATACAAATATGTGGGAAATGGGAAAGGGGGTTTGTATCTACAATTCAAAGTATAAGTATTAATTTATTAATATAAATATTAATTTATTAATAAAAGTAACCATATATCAAAAGATACCCTTTAGAAAACAGTGCTAATACCTTCACTTTCGCCTCAAGACAATATTATTATTTTTATACTTTACTTAAAATGTAAATTTTCTTTCTCGATTGAGAGGATGTTTTTTTTCAATATATAGATAATTATATATATATATATATATATAACCTTACTTAAAATAATTTAATTATCAATGTTATCGTGTTTTACCCAAAGGATAGAATATTATATGTTATTTTTGTCAGAATTAGCATTGAAAATTTCATAAACTAATGTTTTTATTAACATTGAGATTTGAGAAACTACTTGCAAAGATTGCTAAATTCAAACTTGTTTTTGCAGAGCAAGTATACTTTCACTGCAAAACTTGTCCTTAAACACTTTTTTACCCACTTACTCTTATTCCCCTTTTCTCTAATTTTTATTCATATTTTTAGCCATTTCCACTTAAATATCAGACTTTTAATCAACAAACAAGGTTCGCGTGTTCGTAACATTAATTTCTTAACAGGCCTAACTCGCACATCGCATGATGCAATCGACTACTAGACCAAAGCCCTAATCGAATGAATTTAAACTATAACTATAAAGAAAAATCACTATCTTTCAGAAAAATATTCAGTGACTATTTCTATAGATATTTTGATGGAATTGATGGAAAAAGAAAAAATAGTAATATTTTCTTACGAAAAGAATTTGTCAATATTTCAATGAAAAATTGTTTCCTATGTACCATATATGAGTTGATTCGAGTGCGGTGGGGAAAAAATATGTTTCTAGTAATGTATAGACATTTAATTGGTACATGATGAAGTTACAAGCCCATATTTCATTTTTTGGTCATGATAAGCCAAAACAATAAGAATTGTACAAAATGTTTGATTAATAAGATGTTGGTAAATAAATGGAAATGAATTATAGTACTACTTTTTATCGTTTTGCTCTTAATCTAGATTCGTTAATCCTCACTGGTCACCCACATTTCCAGATTGCAGAGTATTCTTTATGGGCTACACGTGACTTTTTTCTCTTTATGCTCTTTTCTTTTTCTCTCTCTATCTTACATATTATGAATGATTGCTATCTATAAAACCTCAGAAGTGCCAGGGAAGTATGAATATATTCTCTCATTAATTAGTATAATAACACCATGTTAATTAATCATCATTATGTTCTTAATCAATTATTCAATTCACATTACAATTTTAAATTATCAAACATTTGCATAAATATTAGTTTAGATACCATGTCTGCTTGATTGTTACTTAGTATTGTATCGTTTAAATCCATTGTTAGGTGATAACGACGAAAAGACTCATTTTATGTAACGATAGATTTAGTGTGATCGTGTCGTTATCTTAATATTTTCTTCACGTATTATTTAGTAATCTTATTTTATTATTTTTCTCATACTCTACTTAAGACCTACACAATCTATCCAAATATTGATTTATTAAAACAGTACAATACAATATAATATAATATGATTTATTATGAAATAATACATAACAACCATATGTGAAAAGTGGAAAAAGGGGGAACATGGTAAGATGGTCCTCTTGGAATTTTTACTTTCCCCAATGTGGAGTTTGGGAATAACGAAATAAGTTGATTAGTGTAGAAGCAAAGGGCTACAACCCTATCCATACATGGGAAAGAATTAAAAGGAAAGAAAAAGATGAAGTGTAATATACAAAAGGAAGTTGATTTCATCTTCTGAAGTCACTTGAAAGGAAAGAATTGCAAAGACTAATTTTATTAGTAAAGTATTAAAAGGATAGAAAAAAGTACTCGTATTCAATGTTTACATAGATTGAATTAATAATATAACATATGTATCTTGCATATACAATTTTATCATTTAACCATAGTTATGTGTATATCTAATACTATTAGGTGACTTAGTTGATCATAAGTTTACTTATCTTTTCTGTTTTTCACGTATTTGATGGTCCATTATGAGGACTTTTTATTACTTCTTGAATAAGAAGATTCCATTATTTTCGATGGTTAAATATGAGACATCTGATTAAGAGTGAGTCAGACTTTCATGTTATAGTGAAAGTTGGAGGCTATTATTTCATTGCTGTATAAGGCAAGATATATAGTGTACGAGTAGTGGTCCATTTAGGTGGAAAGTGGAAAGTGGGGAACACTAACATGGGGATTTTGATAATAACAAAGTTCTTTTCTTTTTTTTTACAAAGAAACTTGGTATTTCCTAAGCACTCTATATTTTCTTACACAAAAAGCCAGACGACCTCTACGAGAATATTTGTTCTTGCATTGGTTCAAGCATGCATTGTGATTCTTATTTTCCCTGTCTTCAATGGGATCTATGCACCACTTTCAATCAACCATTAGCTTATTCTCATTCCCACATTATGTCTATTTACCCGCAAACTCTACACTAGCTTCACCCCTGTACGTAACATGTGGTATAGAAAGTTGAAATTTCCTCACCTTTAACGAAAGATTTGAGTTCCAAATGTAAGAACAAAAATATTTTAAATCGAGAGTATTGTACCCCTTAGTATGACTATTTCGCTCGGATCTACCCTAGTTATATATGATATGGTACTCACTTTGAGTCTGTATAATCTGAATGCATGATTTCGAAATGTAAGAATAAAAATATTTCAAATCAAGAGTATTTTACCCCTTAGTATGACTATTTTGCTCGAATCTACCATAGTTATATATATATGATATAGTACTCACTTTGAGTCTATCTAATCCGAATTTACGTCGAGAAATCTAATATGAATGGATAGAGAAGAAGAAATTGTACAAGTAGGTAAGAATAGTACATGTTACGTTTGCATGGGTGACATATGTGTATGGGGAAGTAGATGAGATAGACATCGAAATTTGAGCCAAAAGAGAAGAAAAAAGGGGAATGTGGATTGTGGAAGGAAAAAAAAAAGCTAGTAGTAGCTAAAGAGGTCCCCTTCTTATTTTTTTTCACCCCGTACCTTACTGTCCTGCACTAAATGAGGACCCATAATGACAGAGTAAAAATATGATAATGACAATTGAAAAAAGTTTGAACAGAAACCCCCCTACTACTCCCCAAAAACACCTATAAATATCACCTATAGTTTTTTTCAATTGTTCAAAAATTACTTTAATCAGTTACTATGGTACATCACCTATAGTATAATGAAATAGACAACTCTCTTCTCATAGTCCACTCTTCTTGGCAATTAATGCAACTTTCCCTGCCCACTCCATCATCATTTTTTTTTTGTTTTCATTTTCAATTCAACATCCTTGTTGAATTCCGACTAAATCTGAATTCGCACCAGAAAGTCCCACATTAAAAAGTAAAGTATTCTCCTTTCTACCCAAGATAACTCAAATTCGAGATATGTGATTAAATATGAAAAAGTACTTACTACTCCACCATTCATCTTATTCATACAACTACTTATAATGAGACAAATTACAATAAAAAAGAATCAAGTTTTTCACAAGTAAAAAAACTAATCAAGTAGAATGTCAGGGTTTTTGGCAGGGTGGTGAATAGATAAGCCTGACATAAATGAAGAGAGCAAAGTAGTGCTAGTAAAAACATACTTGCTCTAATTAATGCAATGGCCTATGTACTGTGCATTTCTGTGAAGAAGAGAAGCAGATAAAGACATAAAATGGAAGCCAAATTTTGCTACTTTTTCAAGATTTCACTTGGCTTCCATTCAAATCTAAAATGAACAAAGGACAAGGTGAAAGTAATATGACAAAACAAACAATATAACAAAAAGAAGTACTAGTAGATAATTTAGGTGCTGAATTTAACTATATGTACATTACATGTAGTGGAAAAGATTGACAACAAAAGAAAAATAAAAATAAAGTAGCAAAATTTTCCCGGCTGCAAATAGTAATTTCACATTTTTTTTTGCCCTTTGTACAAAGATATTGGTACCAAATTAGGATTTTCCTTTCCCCTGCATGCGCGAGCCGATAGTATAAACATTGTCCAAGCTAATAAAATCGTTATTCTTCATCGGATTTCTACGATGAATTAGCAGCTCAGTGCCTCATATTTCATAGGAATAGCGCGATTAAACCCGGTTCCAGTTTGAGACAACAGATTCCCAACAATTGCAAGGTCTCTACAGAACACACCTTGAAATGAAGATGCATTTGTTGAGGTTGATACCACCACATTGCTTTCTGCCCTGCTGTTGTTACATGATGTAGTAGTGTTAACAGCAGCCTCTCGTGATGGTGTAGTGTTAGCAGCAGCCTCTCGTGATGGTGTAGTATTAGCAGCAGCCTCTCGTGATGGTGTAGTATTTAGCAGCAGCCTCTCGTGATGGTGTAGTATTGCAGCAGCCTTTGGAGGTACTCTTAAAGTAGTATTCGACGTAGCAGCAGCCTCTACTGCTCTTCTTGATGCTGCATTGCTGATTGCTTCAGCTCGAGATTGTTGTAGTTCTTGAATTTGCTGAACTTGTTGTTGCTGCTGCTGCTGCATTGCTTGTAATGCAGCTGCTGCCTTAGTTCTCTGTTTCTCAGCAGCTTCTTCATCGATGATTGTTGTCATTAATTTTGTATAACCTTTCTGGATCAATCGATACAATAGCAAGGAAGACAATTTTGCGCGATCCCTTATAGAATCAACATCCTTCTCATCCGCAAACTCACACCTCTCCACAAAACTTGTTGATTTATCAGGTTTGTGTCTTAAAGTGAGCAAAAGATGTGCTCTTTCCAATTCAGATCTTGAACAACCCCGCCTTAAACCAATCAACGCGTAGTTATCTACATTCTTCGTTTCACCAGAAGCAACTCTCTGCTTCAATTCTTGCATTTTGGCACCCAATGAACAAAGCCTCCCTGGAATCTCCCTGTATTGCACACATTGACGCTTCCATACAGGTCCAGGTAATTTCCTATCCCGTAGAATTGAATTATACAACAGTTTCAAATGCTCAAGATCGTGAAGACTGTCAGGCAAGCATCGAATAGCTTCAAACAAAGCAGCTCTAGTTCTAAGAGCATCAATGCAAGAAGGGTCTAATGCTAATGTTCGATTACAATCAGCAATCGCCTCAGCAATTCGACCAGAAGATCGATATGCTGAGGCCCTATGCACGTAACATTCAGCCAAAAACCCTTGTGGAGCCCCACGACGACCATCCACAATTTTAGAAAAATGTCTTATAGCTTCTGAATAAAGACCTGCATCAAGAGCTGCAATTGCAGCCGTCTTTCGACGAAGCAAGAGCTTGATATGGCTGAGTAGTTGAGAAATGCTCTCCGACTCCGTTTTAGGAGGAGTCGGAGGCTGGCTATTTCCAATGCCCGGTTCACCGGAGATTGGGAATTTAGCAAATGAAAAACTATCATCCGACCAGCAAATGCTTTCGCGACGGAATGCATCCGTAGCAATGCGTTTACCGGTCTGTAAGAGGACCATTGCATCTTCCATTAGACCCAAATGGCAACAAGCTTGACCAAGAACCAAGTACCTGGAAAAACAATTAGCAAATATGAAATTGAATGTTGCGTTCAAGTCAACTCGTTCACCATAGATTCACACTAAACAAAACAATCTCAATAAAGACATTACATTTTTCAAGGACTAGTTAATACTATAACGAAGCAAAGCAACAAAATAGATTTAACTTGAACGAAATAAACAAATTCAAGATTAGTAAAATCCTATCAAATTATAAAGACAGCTAGCTGTTATTGCGTAACATTGTTACAATCAATGGAACAGAAAAGTTACCTCCATTGCCCTTCTTTATCACAGTTTTTGTAGATTCCGGCCATAACTTTCTTCTTCAAATCGGAAACGGAAAAGCACTTGAACCCGGGTTCATCACGACCCGGTGACCCACTACCCGACGAAAGTAGCTTCATTCTCTCTCTCGAGAATGAATTATCCGACGACCCAGATGACGAAGTCGACGACGATGTCTCATCGACGGGCATTTTCAGACTGGGAATGTAGTCTTGTAGCATATCGGCGACGTCTTTGAATCGCCGGAGATAGAGTAAAGATCGAGCTTTTAACTCAAGGGCTAACTCAAAACGAGGTAACAGAGCAAGAGCAGCGTCGAGAAGATTAATAGCCGAAGCAATCTCGTTGGGTTCTTGAGTAGCAATGAGAAATTTCGCATCTTTGATATATTTATCAACAATCTGTGTAATCAATCATATAAAAACTATAAATTAGCATATACATTAAATTGGGAGAAGAAAAAAGATTAAATTTTTGTTTACCCTTCGATTGCTAATCCACCAATGTTTCTTTTCAGAACAAGAAATAGAAGAATTAGGAGAGGCAGCCATGGTTGATGTATAATGATCAACCATTAAAATGCTTCACTTGTTGGTTTTGAGAGAAAGCTTCTCAAATACTCATATTTTTCTTCCTCTTCGAAATGAAGAGAGAGAGGAGAGAAAAGTGAAGGGGGAGAGAGAGGGAATGGAGATGTAAATAAGAAGAGAGAGAGGCTAAATACAGATTACAGAGTGCCAGCTTTGACCTGAGCAGAGAGAAAGCATTGATCCTTCTGCTTCTTCGCTGGCAAACCACCCACCCACCTCATATTCTCTCACTCACTCACCCTACGATCTACTACCTATTTCTCACTAAATGTATAAATGACTATTGTTATAGTCTGATTAAATTTGAATTTGCGCTCAAATACTTGATAACAATAGGTAAAACTCTTTCATACCTAGAAACTATTATTTATTTATTATATTTTACTTTTTAAGAGTGAAATTATTTGAATTTTGACCAATATTTTTAAATATGGAGAAAGTAATGAAGTAACTAATTCCTTCACTTTATTTATTAGTTTTGAGTTTTGACTTAACCCAAATTCAAAATACTACTTTCTTTATCCAACAATACTAATTTATTATCACACGAAACTATAAATAAAAAGATAATTTATCATATCATTCTTCGAATATAATAAATACAGTATCTTGAAAACTGTCATTAATAAATGACTATAATTAATTATAAGGATAAATCAGGAGCAAAATATAAAATTATTCATTAATTTCATAAAGTGGACAAATATTGTGGGATGAAGAGAGGAATAACCATGCTCGGAGTAGAATAAATAGACTATTTCAATTTTAACACCTTACTTGGATGGTTATTATGTATTGTATTAATAGTTTAAATATTATTATTTGTCTAGATTATAACTTAAATTTTATTATATAAGTATAATTTAAGTTTTTATATATTTATTAGATTTGACTTAACGTAACTAATAACCATGCTCGGAGTTTAGAATGAATAGACTGCTTCAATTTTTATACCTTGTTTGAAAGGTTGTTATTTATTGTATAATAGTTTAAATATTATATTTGTCTAGATTGTAACTTAAATTTTATATATTAGTACAATTTAAGTTTTTATTTATTTATTAGATTTGACTTAACCCAAATTCAAAATACTAAACCATGCTCGGAGTATAGAATAAATAGACTACTTCAATTTTTATACCTTGTTTGAATGGTTGTTATTTATTGTATTAATAGATTAAATATTATGTTTGTCTAGATTATAACTTAAATTTTATTATATTAGTATAATTTAAGTTTTTATTTATTTATTAGATTTGACTTTACCCAAATTCAAAATACTAAAAACCATGCTCCGAGTAGAACAAATAGATTACTTCAATTTTAACACCTTGTTTGGATGATTATTATTTATTGTATTAATAATAGTTTAAATATTATATTTGTCTAGATTGTAACTTAAATTTTATTATATTTGTATAATTTAAGTTTTTATTTATTTATTAGATTTCACTTAACCCAAATTCAAAATGCTAATAACCATGCTCGGAGTAGAATAAATAGACTACTTCAATTTTTATTGATATTTATTAATAAGTCATTTCTAATAATATGTATTAATGAAGAAATAATATAAATAGAGATAAATTTATCAAATTATTATTAATTTATATTTACTTTAAATAGGTTTAAAGAATGGTTACAAAAAAGTCAAAACAGGTGAGATAGGCGTAATGTCATAAACCACGAAGAGGTCAGTGTTATTGACTTATAGAGCAAAAACCTCGAGAGGTCTCTAAAATTATCCGATATTTCTATTTAAGTCGATGTTTTATTCCAAATTTTCAATTGTTAGTATCTTTCCTGTTACACTTGTACCTAAACCAGCAGTATTTTAAATTGCCGGTAGAAAATATTGTAGTAATAATTATTTTTATTTGATAGAAAATATCAGATTAGTAAGTAAATTTCGAGTGGCCATTCAAAAAAATATAAAAATGTGATAAATTTGTTTAGAAGGTTCATAAATTGAAAGAGTATGATGGAAAAACTGGTAATTTCCGGTTTCCAGATCACGAGTAGAAAAAAAAATAACACATAAAATAAGATTAACAAAATTATAAAAATAAATAGAGACTCTATAACCCGCTTTTTTTATAATCAGAATGATATTTTATCTATGTTATTTTATCTTTTAAAATATTTTTACCCTTTTAACTTTAATACTTTTTAACTAAAATATGGAAAAAAGATCAGTTTATTTTAAAATAATTTTTTTTTATAATTTTTCAAAATTTCTGGCTATTTAGCACTTTTCATTTACTAATTCACCCGTTTGTTCCTTTGCTTTTCTTTATTACAGTAAAATATAGGAGTAATTAATAGACCCTCTTCTCAAAACTATTTGGAGAAAAGCTTGGCAAATATTTTTTGGGTATTTGCATTGATGAATCTCACAATCAAAAAGTAAAAGCAGCAACTTCATTTATTTACTCTCTCAGTACATTTTATTTATTCATTTTAAATTTTGCACGTTATTTGAAAAATAATAATATATAAATATTACTAAGTTTTAAAAAATGATTTGAGGAATAAAAATTAATGTAACAAGAAAATAATTTATTTTTTATTATGCTAAAACTAATAATTAAAATTTAAAATATATTTTTATATATAAAAGACAAATAAAGGTATACGGAGAAAGTAATTTTCAGTTTTTTGTGCCCTTATATTTGCATTGTTTTCATATTTAATTAGATGTTTTGAGTTTGGTTTTCTTGGCCACGGAGTCACCTTTATTAAAGAGCATTTTACTCCCCTATGTGGGACTTTTCTATCCAAATTCATATTTAATCAGATTTTAATATTAATACCGAACAGACAAACACCATATTAAAAAAATGTAAAAATGTAGTTTCAAAGTCTTTTTTTGCTTTTGTAGTCCATAAGGTTATCTCTTTTCTCCATGGATAAGTCAAATCAATGTACAAAGTATAAAAGCAGAATTTTAAATCTAATGCTCAACCCTATTTAATTTTTCGATGTGAATAAAACATTAATGGTTTCTGACTAAAGTATACCTAGTAATAAATCATGTTATAAATGTACACCTATAAATTTCATTTTTCTGTTGCTAATTTATGTACTAATTATTTGTACTCTTTTTTTAGAAATTTAAAAAATCTTTTCATTCTCCAAATATTAATAATGTCCTCCTTAAAAAAACGCGAGAATTTTCTTTCATGGGGTTAACGAACCGATTAATCATGATTTTACCAAAAAATTATATAATAAATAATTTATCTCTAAAATAAAAATAATAAAAATTAAATTTTGGTCGTTAATATTTTTTTAATAAATTCCTAATCATAATGCTGAGAGTATATTTTAGAATTTATCATTAAATAAATAAGCAAAACATCATTCAAGTTACCAACCTTGGTCATAAATGCTGGGAGTAGATTTTAAAATTTATCTTTAAAATATGATCGTGAAGTTTGAGTTAGATTTTGAAAATTTAATCTTCAAATAATTTTAAGTTCCGAAAAATTAGATAGTCCTAGTTTTTGTACTTCAATTTTTTTTCAAAAATAAAATACAAATTTGAACACAACTTCAAAACTCAAAATCAAACGTAGAAATTGTTTCTATTCATGCAATGGAAATTGGAATTGCTGTTTCCTAGATCGAAGATCACATTTTCATTTGTTTCTTTTTAATGTAATATATCAAAATACATAAGGTATAAAAATATATATCATACGAACAGAATAAATTCAATTTAATTTTTAGTTTAACCAATATTAGACCTTATAATATTTTTCCATGCATTAATTAAGGTAAAAATCACAATAGCCACTTTCAATTCCAATAACTAAAATATATTTATTGTTATAAAATTTTAAGTTTGACAATTAAAACTTTAAGTGACTAGTGAACGTTATTTTTATCTTGAGTTGGCAAGCTTAAATGTACAAACATATCTAATTTGCTTCATATTAATTGTGGGATGTAAATTTAATATCTTAACGTGATCTTGAATTACATGAATCATTTCATCTAGCTACTTTTAAATTGTTAGAGATAAAAACTTTTTTTATTAATTTATTTTTAGCTAGCTGTGTGACATGTCTTTTCACATGTAAGATCTTCTTTCATGGATAAAGCACAAGAATATATCATATATTATGAAGAAAAGCTTATTTTTAATTAACACTCCCATTAAATTTGTTAAAGGAGGGAATGAAGAATAAAGAGAAAGGAAGAGGATAAGCCGGTAAAAGTAGAAACAAAATGAGTGCTCTCTTAAGGCACAATATTGTTTTTTTTAGTTTCACATTTGATTATTCAGTATTTATATAAAACTTGACTAAATTCGTATTTACATTGAAAAGTCTCATATTAAGACAATTTCATATTTTAGAAAACTCAATCTTATGACATTTAATTAAGAATAAAGAAGTACTCATCATTTCATTACGACTCTGATTGGTTTAAGGCACAAGAATCATATATACTATGCTTTTTCCACCTTTTACTTTTTTCCATTTAATCCACATTTTATATTTAATGAATGCACATGAAATACGGATAGCTAGTTGGTTTTGTCTTAAAGGCAATAAAAGGCACATCCCAAAACCTTTTTCTTTTATGGAGGGACATTTTAGTAATTTGACTTTCGACCATGTGTATTGCCACATCACCATAATACTTCTAAATTTTGTGACTCAAACGTGTCCTATCTTAATAAGTAAACCCACCCTGGACCTCCAACTCACCCCCCTAATAAAGGACACCAACATTTAAATGTACCTCAATATACTTATATTAGGTCCATTATTAATTCAAAAAATACAATAATGTTACGTTGCTAACGTAATCAGAGGCAAAACCAGAATGAGTTTATTGAATCATTCCCTTCGATTTGATCCTTGAATTATGCACAAAAAGATGTATATGTATAATAACATTAGGTTAAGTCTGAACTGTCACTGATAATAAATCTTAGATATGTATGTATATATTATTTTTTATCTTGACATGACAATCTAAGGATTAAAAGATCATAAATTACATCCCATTTTTAATGGTTCGAAATTAGTTTACTTATGCATAGTTGTGATTTTGCGGGAAAAGAGATTTAGGGACTCAGATAAATTTATATTCACATTGAAAAATTTGAACATTTCCACGAATTTGAGACCTCTAGTTTAAAACGAAAAAGTATTTATCAGTCCAGCGGAACGGTTTCAATTTTGAATTCATTGTGTAAAGAGGAATAGGTTTAATTTTGGAGCTAGTGTTTGGATGATCCAAAATGATGTCAATTCAAAAAGACATAGGAAGTTGGGAATAAGCCAATAATTGAAGACACAAATTACAAAAGAGGTGTTTGAAGTACATGGTGCTTAGATAAGAAACAACCCTTGGTGGCTGCTGCCTCTCTTAGAGCCTTTGCTTATCTTTATTCATAATTGGGATGGGGAATCCTCCAACAAAACATGTGGATTCATCTAACAATATTTAGTACCAATACCTACTCCTTCATTATTAATCAAACGTCTCGAATTTGAATTCCCTTATCTACAAAGTCATGTTTGTTAGAAAACATTTTATCCCCAATGCGAATTCGGATTTCGTCAAACTCTAATATGGGAATCAAATATCATATAAAAAACCAAAAAAAAAATAAAAAAAAATAGTACCAATCCCTTTTCTTTGCTTTTCGTTTCCCATCTAACATTATCATGTTATCAGAGAAAATGAATTTTCTTGGCCACTTAGTAATTCTCTCGTCATATACATTATTTAAATAATTTTGATATAAAATACAGTACAAAAATTTAATATATACTTTATCAATCATATTTGGGACCAATGATACGTCGTCCAATAGTTTCTGGATTTCCAGATGTCATCTCATATGAGGGTCTACAAATGTAGGTTTCATTCCAGCCAATGTAAATACAAAATAAATTATTTTTATAGGTTTAGCCTATTTCTTTTATTATAATAATTAGTTAAATGAGACAAACTTAAACAATATAGTGAGAATTTAGACATTCTTTTATCAAATATGGTGATAGGTTTTTAAAATTCATACTGTATCAGTGATACAATACTTACTAAAATTCACGTTATATCAGTGATACAACAATTTGCACCGGTTCAATTATACTCCAAGAGCAAATTTAAAAAATTGTTACATCACTTCATACAAAACCAATTTTGAAAAACGGTTACTATATTGTAACTATCGTTATGTTTGATAATTAAGTCTCAAATTTATTATTTCTGAAAAATTTCCCTTTTAAAAAAATAATAATAATAAAAAAGTAGGGGCCATGTCCAGGATGGAAGGTGTGGGCCCATTTGACAGTTGGATAATCAAGCTGTTGTATGATGGGTTTCCGGGTCCACCCGTTATTATTTTCTTGAAAGTAATTTTGCCCCGAATTTCATCCATATATTTCCACACTCATAGGTCTTCATCTACGTCTTTGACAGCCAATCCAAAGTGCTACGATCGTTTGATACGAGGGATAAGGTATTTATTTCATCGTTCATATTATAATTATGAGACAAGTTATCTCCTATATATATAACAGGATAACTAATTTCATGAAATATGTGAATCCGTGAAAATAACTTTGTTATCTTATCTTCATATTGAACGATCGTTAATAGAATGGGATGGGGCAAGTATGTTCGAATTACTAGTATATAGGTGACCTCCAAAGTCAAATTATGTTTGTAAATGAAAATAGAAAGACATTTCTAGCACGCCCTCGATATATCATAGGAAACATTTAGTATAGTACCATTGTAAATTGACCCCAATTATAATTATTTTTAAAAAGCACATGTTGTGTCTTGTGCAATGTTTTTGTAATGAAGTTGATAATGCTGATGACTAGTTCTTAGTGAAGGTCACTATTATTCACTTAATTTGAATTCTTCGTATAAAGTGTTTTTTTTTTTTATTATTTGGGTTCCCTTCTAATTAAGTAGAGGTGAGAATAAGGCAATTGAGTTGGATTTGAACGGATTTATATGCGATAAGATAATAAGAGTTTGTTTGGATACACTTTTAATACGATGAGTCTGTTTGGATGGGCTTATAACTTATGACTTATAAGTTAAAAGTCATAAGTTAGGATTTCTAACTTATTCTGACTTATATTTGTTATTTTGGTTTAGAAACTACGTGTTTAAAATCATATTTTATTTTATCCAAACACTACAAAACTGTTTAAAAACTATTTTTACTTTAAAACACTTAAAATACACTAATCTAAATATTGACTTTAAACTTATTTTTATTATTTTGACTATAAACAAGTGTTTAATTTTTTAAATTTGCTATTTAAATAATATAAAAATATTTTAAAACTTTTTTTTACTTGAAAAGATTTAAAATAAATCTATTCGAACAAGTTCTACCCAAATGTTATTTGTACTGAGAGACTGGGCCAAAATGGGTCGTAACCTAACTTTTACCAATTTATTTTTAATTTTTTTTTTCTTATTATTTGTTTAATTATGAAATAAAACTATATTTTCTTTTAAAGATGAATGTATCTAACATATAAAACGAAAAAAAATACTGACAAGTTTTTTATGGGTTAATATGAGCAACATATTTAGCTCAAATCAATTCAATTTTTAGATAGATAGAATTGCACGATTTGAATAAGTCATATTTTTATTTTTAATCAAAATGAAATGAATTGATCGAATTAGTGATTTTCAAATATCACGTGATTATACAAAAAATAGTAAATTTAACTTTTTTACCAACATGAAAAGTAATGTCCACGATGCTGAATAATTTTACATCAATAGCCCAAAGAATGATCCTAGCTAATTTATTTGATTGATTCATAATTGGACAACGTTATTACTTTTCAATACATTCTCTTTTTTTTATTCACTCCAAACTCTCTCCATATATATATTATGGTTGTGGTACAATCGATGAAATCACTCTTTCTTCTATTATTATTAAAGGTTTCGATGGGATATAGTACATAATTTATGAATAGGAGATAATGTGTAACTATCCAACAAGTTGTAACAACTAAACTTTCTCTTCAATTTTTATATTCTTGCTTATTATTAATATATTGCATCCACAAGGTTTGACTTTCTACCGTTGACAAATCTCACCAATCCAAAACACACAATTGTTTTAAGTAACGAATTTAGCTATTAAGAATCAAATAAACAACATTAAATAGATTTCTAAATTTCAACAAACCTCACATACTTCCATCACCAAATAATACTCCCTCTATCCCTAATTACTTGTCCACTTTTGAATTGACATACCTATTAAGAAAATAATCATTGACATAGTAAGTTTATCATTTTATCCCTATTAATTATGAAGGAAATGAATTAAAAACTTATGATTTTCAAGAAGTTCTACCTTTTTCAAAGTAATTAATTGAGGATATAATAGGTAACAAAAAAATTGTTATTTGTTGATTTGCCAAAATGGACAAGTAATTAGAAACAACTAAAAAATAAAAAGTGGAAAAGTAATTAGAGACAAAAGGAGTGGTTGTAGTACTCTCTTCGTTCCCTTTTAGTTGTTATGGTTTAATTTCCTTGTTTAGAGTCAAACGATAAGAACTTGACTAACATTTTACAATCTATTTTTTCATCATATTTATATGAAAAAAATTGTAATTTATAGTACTTTTCGTATAATTTTTGAATATCTAAAATTTTATTTTAAAATAATGAATTAATGTAATCTAATTTAACTTTGAAAATTAGTTGAATTAATTTTTGAAAAACCCAATATAACAACTAAAAGAGGATGGAGAAAGTATTTGTTTGAGTAAATCCTATGAACGAGATTTTTTGTTTCACCATTTATAATTCTCTCTCCCTTTCACCCATTCCAAGATATTTTTCTCATTTGTTTGTTACTTATGGTCCAAATATTTATAAAAAAAAATAGATTTTCACCAAGCATCATAATTCAATTTTTGTCTTATCAAAAAGAAATTAAAAGAATATTATCCAGATCAGTTTCCTTGACATGCAACGATGAATTTGGACGGATCGCGTTGTTATTTTAATTATTTCTTCTCATTTTGTATTTATTTAATATTTAATAATCATATTTCATCTTTTATCCTACTTTTTTATAGTAACTCTATCTCTGAACCCTACTTTTCATTTAAGGTTTATTATTCAAATTATGGATGTGTGATAATATGTAACGATAGAGAACAATATAATCTACCCAAATAACATAATCATTAAAATAATATAATATAATATAACACAATATATTATGAAACAATGTGTAATAACTATCCAAACAAAGTGCTAAAATGGTATATATATGAATTTGTACGCGTGGTTAAAGGACTAATGAATAGAATTGACCAAATGATTATTATATATTGTAAAGAAAAAACTTGTAAGAAATGCACAGTAAAATAGATAATTTAGCAATATATAAAATGGAATTAGCCTGAGCTCTGTAGAAGTTGATTGGCTATGAGACCCAAAAATGTGTAGCTGTGTATTTTTTAACTATTTACCTAGAGACATGATCCACAAAATATGCATGCCCTCTTAAAACCCATATTGAAGTCAGCATTATTTTACCCTCATAATTCGTCAAATCTAAGCTAGCATTTGGCCATAAATTTCTAAATATTCTTGGCAAATATTATTTGAATGAAAATTTGGGTGAAATTTCACCATGTGTTTGGCCATAGTATTTGAGAAATATAATTCACTTTTTTAGAAAAATATGATTTATACCCATAAGTTTTAAAAACTATCAAACCTAACCATAAGTTTGTATTACAAGTCAATTGAATCTTCGTTGCAACACTAACAAATAGTGTCCATGACACTAGAGCAATGTGGTAGTTTGGAGTGATTGCAACAAGCATCATTGCATACATCGTGAAGTAGACAAAGCACATGACTTTGTTACTCTGAGCCGATTGTTCATCATTTTCATCAACAACCATATCATCACTAGAAAACATAGCCGCGCTTCGTGCGGTATATTAATCAATTTAGTAAAGATTTTTTAAAATACAAATTTTGTCAAACAAATATGATGAAACTCTTCATGTTTATGCATAAAAAAAACA
>JAJOOO010000914.1:0-32498 GCA_029582685.1 Solanum piurae
CGTGTATTAACATGAACGTCAAACCTTCTTCTTTCTACTTCTCGTGTAATTTCTCTGTTGTGAAGATGGTTTATCATGCTGCTAAGTGCAAACCATTCAAAGAAGTGGTGCTTTAGGATTCCAGACTAAGGAGGGTAAACCACACCCTCCTTAGCAGGCTATATAGTATAATGATTTCGTTGTGAATGACTTATTTCTCTATCCTTTCAATTCCATGTATCTTGACTCGTGATTGATATTTGTTGCTTATAGAATAGCTCAAGATTTGGAGCTTCACAAAATTTGATCTTACTAATCTCTACTAAATTTTAGGTCCTTCGGAATTTCCCCTTCCTCCTTGATACTAGTTTATCTGAATAATGTTAGTAAATTGTTGGTAGGATATGTTGGAAATTGTGACCTAGTGGTTAAAAATCCACTCTACATCACATAGGACTGGGTTCATTCCACCAAACATCCAACCTTTCCCCAATATTCACAAACCCACCCTCCAAAATAATTTAAAGGGAAAGTTATTAGTCCCAATTGAATGCTATGGAACATAACTCCAAATAATAATTCTTCAAGTCAATGATCCCTAGCCTCCACTATACTTCCCTTCCCCTCCACCCAAGAATATGAAGAGAAATTGATATTTGTCCTGTCAGTTCATTCTCAGAGTTAAGTAGCATGGGCTCTTCACTTTTGGTGCCGCATCCTGTCGACAAGACATGGGTGTGGGATCCGTAACGGATATGGTCAATTGATTTTGGGTACTTTGATCAAAATCGATTGAGAAATATGCAACTATTTCTGAAATCAAAACAAAAGCTAGGTGAATTCATAATTTAGACATGTTTTTTTATTGTTAAAAGATATTTCAATTTAAAGGTCCGCATCAGAAGGTGCTTTAAAAATATTTACATGTCAATATCATTGTTGAATGTGCAATAAACTTAAGAAGCCTATCATGACCTCTACATCATTTGCAGTAGCCATGTCACACCAAAAAACATGCAAGGAGATGCATTTGTACTTGATAATAATTATATATTCAAACTTGCTGTCAGAAATTCGTGCATTCCTTCCAAATAGTCCACCATAATTTAGGCATATTTTTATACTCTACATTTAAAATATTTGAAATACTTTTATCCAAATCTCCACACCCGTATCTATACTTGGATCTGTACCCCCAAATTTTAAAATTTAGATCATGAAGGACTCAACCTCTAGATCTGCACCCATGCCGGACACCTGCACCCGAGTCCGAGCAACTTAGTCTCTCAGAAGTAAGCTGGTCTGATCTAATTAACTGAGATCATAACACAAGTAACTAAAATTTATATTGGACTAAATCATTTGGCTCCTGTCTATATAAATCGTTTTTTTGTATAGCATTTTTCCATGGGTTTACCTTCATTCAGTAGTGTGATTTTAATCCTAAGATGTTTGGGAAAAACTATGGTATATGTCCTTCAATGTTTGCAGAGTGTTGTACTGCTTTAATGTTTTCTGTCTGAATGCTGTTTGTCAGTTGTGAAGGCCGCTGCATACGATCTTTCCATCCGACCGTGGAATCTGGAGCTGAATCTTCTTGTGAATCTCTTTCTTACAGAAATCACCAAGTAGGAGTCTGAAATTTTTGTTCCTTGTCCTGGTTTCTCAAAATTTTGCTGCTTCTTTTTTTATTTTGTCATCATTTAAGGGTTTATCCAACTGCACTAGGAAGTGCTTCAAGCTTGGTTGTTTGTAAAGTTTCAGCATGTGACTTCCCTTTAACAATAAGATAGAAGTTTTAACATATGGCTGTTTCACAGGCAATCCAGACCTTCTTGTGCAAAAATTGCCAATATCAACGACATCAATGTTTTGCTTGTGGCTTGTTGGGGTCTTCTGACAAATTAACTGGTGCAGAGGTTTGAATTTATTGTCCTTTATACACATGAAAATCATAAGGGTAGAATCAAGAAAATGCCAAATTTTCTAATTTTCTTCTTTGACTTGGAAGATAAAATTTCGCAAATCTATGTTGTAAGCTCTGTCCCTTCTTTTTTTTCTTATTTCGAAAAGGTAACACTTTGTACTATAGACCCTACTGAAACCCCCTTTACAAAAAGTAAGCAGTTAAAACAGAAAAAAATCCTCAATTCTAGCAAGATTCTAAAACTTCTAGGATAGCTTTTGCATCTAGGGGGGGTACTCTTTGTACACTAAAAACATAATAACAAAATACAGTCGGTTTTAATCTTCTGTAATGTTCTACTTCTGTCTTCAAAACACCTGGCATTCCTCTCCTTCCAAATAGTCTGCCAAATACAAGCTGGAATGGTTCTCCAGTAGCTCATGTTCTTTGCACCAATCCCAGCTTCCTCCCAACTAGAGAGAGTGTCAACAACCTTGTTAGGCATTGTCCAATGTATGCCTCTGAGATTGATGAGAATCTTCCATAGTAGGTCAGCAATTCTGCAGTACAAAAACAAATGCCAATTGTCTCTCCACATAAACAGCAGTTGTGAGTTGTGACTAAGATGATATTTCTCTTTCTCAAGTTTTCATGGGTCAGTACAAACTCCTTTGCTTGCAGCCATGAGAAGCACGCCACCTTCAGAGGTGTTCTGGCTTTCCAGACTTGTTTCCATGGCCACTTTGTGGTCTGTGGAAAGGTCATGTCAAGGGTCTTGTACCCTGAACTCACTTTGTAAACCCCTTTTCTGTGTCCATTCCACCATAGTCCGTCCATCCCATCCTTTAGCCCTTGGAAGGTTTCAAGTGTTTTAAGAGCTCAAGCAGTCTTTGGATTTCGCAGTCATTCAAGCTTTTTCTGAAAATTAAATCCCAACCTTGAGGAGACCACATGTCAACCACAGTTCTGTCATGTTATTGAGCTAAATCAAACATGCCTGGAAATATCTCTAATAAACTTTTGTTGCGTAACCATATGTCTTTTCAGAAGGCAGATTTGTTGCCATCATGCACTTTAATGACAGTATGGTTCTTTAAAGTAGTCCACCATTTTCTTATGGATCTACAGACTGTTACACCATAAGGATTGTTTGCCACCTTGGTAACCCAAGCATCCATCTCCCCATACTTCATTACATCACTCCACAAAGATTGTGATTCTTGAGCATATTTCCACAGTCACTTCAGTTTTAGGGCCTTTGATTCTTCAAGTTTTTAATGCCAATGCGTACTTGCTTGAGTTCTGTCCTTATTGTTGAGAAAACTGATTTTAACAAATAAACAGATTTCATTAATGATTACTTAGGATCTTTTATTTCTGTTTTTTTATTTTATTTCATTTCATTTGGTTAATGTCTTTTGGGTTTGAAAGTTTTATTTTGTGACTCAATCTTGTTTTATATCACTCATCCCCTATCCCCTATCAATTTACGAGGAAGATAAATATTTAGTTATAGTAAACGACATGTTTTTCACATGCTTAAGTCTATCAAATGATTCAAATCATTGTCAGAGCTTTTACATATGCACAGGTTTGAAAAATCTTTAAACATTAAAGAAAACGCTAGATCTAGACAAAAGGCAAGGTATTGGAGAGTGGAGAGAAGGGGTAGCTTCTCTCTCCTATCCTGTACTCTTTTTACCGTACTGATTGTTTCATTTTTCCTAGTGTCTCTGGACCATCCCTAGACAATGTTTGAGAAGTTTTAATATCTGGTTTTGCATTATGCTTCTACATTTCTAGTTAAGCACTTCCAAAGTGGTCTTTTCAAATTTTTTTCCTTTGTAGTCCTTAGCGGGGATATTGTAGTTTTCTCTGTGTTAGAATGTCAACATAATGCACTGGATTATTCATTGTAAATAAGGGCCTGCTTAGACGTGTGATATGAAATCATGATTTGAAGTTGAAGTTTTGTTTGGACATGCAATTAGGATTTTTTAAGTTGTATTTTTTCTCATAAACATGAAAACCCCACAAGTTGTGAAAACTATCAAAATTTCTCCAACTCTTACGCATCTTATCAAATGAGCAAACCATAGTTCATAAACAAGATATCGGAATATCCTAAGGCATCGGATTAATAAATCACATATCTCCACATTCCCTTTATAAATAAATGTTTGGTGATTACAAACTTCCAAATACACATAATTTTATATAGATCCACTAGTCAACAATAGTAGTAACTAGTTACTCTTTAATATAATCCTCAATTAAGTCCTCTCACATGGTACAATCAGTCTCTTCACGCCGAGCATTAGTCTTTTTTTAAAAAAAAAAATACTAACTTATGGGTCAAGTTTTACATTTAAAAAAAATTGAAATTATGATTTGGAATCCAAATCATGTTTTTTTAGGAGAATTTGGGATTTGAAATCATGATCCCAAATCGCATGTCCAAAAGCTGTTTTGAAATCATGACTTCATATCACATGTCCAAATACAAGCTACGACAAGAGTCTTCTCTTGTGGTATCTGTGGAATAACTATTTTCTGAATCCACACATGACTCAAATCTCGTATAACTTGAGCTGACTCTGTATCTAAGTTGCAACAGTGTCATGTCATTTTTCTTCATTCTTGTGTCCAGAGGCTGATTTTGCTAGCATGAAAATGGTAGTACATGCTACCTTCTGGAACAATGCAAATAATTTTTGTCATATAATAGAATATGCTTATTCTTCTACCTATCTGATCTGTGTTTTGCTCAAATGAAGTGAATTGGAAGATGGTTGGAATTTCTGCAGTTTAACCAGAGCCATTTCTGATTCCCAGAATATGGACGAATTGGGAATTGGATAATACTGGAGATACTGATATATGTTTCTTCTACATATTTTCCAATTCTTCATATCACTGTTATTCTATTTTGATATCCAAATTGCTCACCTATGTTTAATTTGCACAATGTCCCCAAGGTCTTCCCTTGCATTTCGGCAACTTGTGGACACTTCTTTCATCCTAAATGCGTCTCAGAGTTGCTTTATCCGGGTGATAAATGTCGAGCCTTAGAGCTGCAGAAGGAAATCGTAGCTGGAGAATCATTTACTTGCCCTGCTCATAAATGTTCAGTCTGCAAGCAAGGGGAGGATAAGAAGGAATATGAGTTGCAATTTGCAATTTGTAGACGCTGTCCAAGGGCATATCACCGCAGATGCTTACCAAGGTTTCCTTGATCCTATTGTTTTGATTTTGAGTGCTTTGATTAAATAATACTTGAGGACAGAAGTATTAGGCATCTCATGTTTTGTGTTTTCTTGTTGATTTTTCTAAGATGTATTTTTTGTGAGCCCTCCCATTATGACAAAAACATCCAGAAAAGGGCTTGGAATGATCTTTTGCCCAGACGTATCTTGATATACTGTATGTAAGTTTCATCTGCAACTTCATGAATCATGAACTATTCATGTTCTTAATATCTGTTAAAAAAATTACCAAAACCTACCTCTGCCCAGGGACCACAAGATCATTCCTAAAATTGGGACTCCAAAAAGGGACCATATCGTGTTTCCACATATTGATGGGAAAGCAAACTCACAATCCTCAGGACTTCCATCAGGACCTGTGAGGATGCTCTCACGAAGGAGTAAGGTTCTTGGTGCTCTCACTGAAACAAGCTTCCTGCACATGAAAAGGCCTTTTGAGGCGGGGCACCATGCTACTGAAGTTGGTGATTCTTATGGAAAAGGTGCTACATGACTTATACAAGCTCTTGTTCTGTAATTGGTCAAAGCTATTAAGTCTATTAAAGATTTACATCTATGTCAGGAAAACAATTGAAGCCTCCAACACAAGAAAGAGGCAAATCGAAGGTACCACTAAAGTTGGTCTGTGCCCCACAAAGTACTTTTAGTGGCAAGACGGTGAATGTCTGTCCAGTTATGCCTGTGATGAAGAAGACCAGCATTACACAGCAATTGGCTGATAATGAAATGAAAAAGAGGTACTCAATGGACTTCATCATGTTCTTAAAGTTGAATCATCCTTCCGTTTTCCATCCAAGATATAACTTTTAATGGATGTTAATGCATTTGGTTAACCTATTTACTTTGCATTTGATACTTGGTTTGCAGAATGATGACTTTGATAAAAAACTCCACCTCTTTGTTTAATGTGGAGGAATTTGTGAATGAGCAGTACCGGAAATGTATAGATAGTAACTCTCAAAAAAATTTCACAGACAAGGCCATTACCTTGGGAAAAGTTCAGTGTTCCGTAAAGGTATATCTACTGGTTCAGCATTGAAGAGAATGTAATCAGTTTTTCTTCTTATTTCTTCTGCAGTTTCCTCTTATATAAAACATTCCTCTTTATTTTCTGGACCAGGCTATTCAAGTAGCGTTGAAGAAACTAGATGAAGGATGCAGCATTGAAGACGCCAAAGCTGTCTGCGAGCCAGAAATTCTTAGTCAAATTTTCAGATGGAAGGTTGCTCCACAGGACCTAAAATGTTCTTACCTATAAACACAGGCTTTATATAGCTGCATTATTGCTCCTGACTTGATGTGTTATTTTGTGATTAAATTTTTGACGAGTTTCTTGCTCCACAGATTTACGCTATGTTGTGCAGTAAGTTCCCTTGTTGGGTGATATATAGGGAGTGCATGTCATGTCCAACAATTCTGAAAAAAAGAGGAGTGTCGAACATAGGGAGTGCATGTCATGTCCAACAATTCTGAAAGAAAGAGGAGTGTCGATATGACAACAACAACATACCCCGTGTAGTCCCACAGAGTGGGGTCTGGGGAGGGTAGGGTGTACACAGGCTTTACCTCTACCTCAGGGGTGAGGTAGAGAGGCTATTTCTAATAGCCAGACTCAAGACAAAAACAATGTAGAAAAAGACGTAATGAAAGTACAAGGCAATTGAAAATAACAAAAACAAGAGATAGTAGTAGAACAATACTACAATCTACAAGAAATAGCAAATAGTAACATAAGTGGAAGAACACGAAACTACAAGAATAGTACTACGACAGGAGTGTCGATATGACATATCATATATACTTGGAACAGAAAGAAAGGATAAAGAAAGAAGTTTTAGGGTTTAAATCAGCCCTGGAAAAGCTTAACACGGCCTAGTTCTCTTTGGAAATGTTAGCCCATGAAAAATACTTGACAAAACACCATTTTCAAGAAAGAGAGTTGGTTCATATTAGTGACATCTTTTGGTTGGAGCTAAATGAACTATATCAATAGAAATGTAGTACCTCTGTTACTTCTTTTTAACCAACAGCTGAGATTTTTATCTTGCTTGGATGGTGGTGATCTAGTTGTAGCCTGTAGGAGTATATTAGATTATTGAACTTACTACTTGCACCAACAGAATTCTAATGCACTTCTACAAGTTTCCACATGTGATTAGCAAGATGCTGTCATAGCTACGGGTTAACCATCTCCATGATAACATTAATTATTTTGTGCAAGAATATAATAACTCCCTTTGATGGTCTAGCTGTTACCTAGTCCAAAATTTAAACCAAAAATCTGCCTCAGCTTCTGGAAGTTCCTGCATCAATGCATACTTGGAGCCCGATCCTTTATTAGCTCGTGGAATAGAATTACTAGCTCTTCTTTCTTATGCACTTTTTAGATTTCTCTAGATCGTTTCTTGCTAAAGACTAGGCAAATAATTCATGCGCTTGAAGGTAGTCTCTAAACTTGCATGCATTGCATCACAACAATTAAGTTTTTAGGTTCCACCAAATGTTGTTAATTACTTTCAAGAGTTCAATCTTATTGGTGTGAGAAGAAGAAGCTATTCTATGTCAGTATTTGGAGAATCGGCACCATAAGCTTTGTATTAGTATGGAAATGTTAATTTGTTTTTCTTTTTCTTTTTCGGGAAATGTTTATTTCGTTCACCTTGATGTTCTCAATATCTCGCGTCATCTTACATAATACAATATGCTAGATATATAACCTATTCCTACACAAAGATATGGTTATCCTTTCTGTACTGGAGACTGTTATTTCTACCTTGAATAGTTGGTAAATACAACTAAAAAATCTTCTTTGGCAGTGTTGATTGATTGCAAGAAGATTTTTTTACTGGAGGGTGTAATTGGTGATTCCTTTTGCGTCTATTGCTTTACCTATCGAATATGACCATGATATGAAAATCTAGACGCATACCTTCTCAATTATGGATACTGGGAGTTCCTGCAGTTTATGGATCTTTGTTTTCTACTCAACATTTCAATCTCTGTCAAATGACTTACCAATCATTTCTATTATTAAGCTGTATTTGAGCCTTCAATGGTTGTTTTTGATTGACTATCTGATGAATGAGTTGCAAATATTCATTTGTCTCTTGTATGTTACAGAAGAAGCTTGGATCTTATCTTGCCCCTTTTCTTAATGGGATGCGCTATACATCTTTTGGTCGCCACTTCACGAAGGTGGACAAACTGAAGGAGGTATGTCCTGTTTTTGCAATTTATTATTAGATCTTGTATCTTGATGGATATGTTGTTGTTGTATCTTGTATCTCAATGGGAGTGATAATATAGCTGCATCTCACTAGTAAACCCTGTCTTACATCTTCAGAGTTTTTCTAATCGATGCTACTTTAAAACAAACTCAACAAAGCCGGTATACTAGTCAACCCTGTCTTCCATCATCATAGCTTTTCTATTCGATGCAAGGCTAAAACGTACCCCAGAAACATTACATGAGGAAACAGATTAATACCCTGGAATTTTGTATGCATGTTTTCAGTTTTCTAACAAGGTTCACCCAAAAAAGAATAAAAACAAGGTTTACCAGAAGTGCTTCCTGAAAGTAAATAGAGCTGTATAGTTTCTGAATATGATGTAGAAGTTGCAATAACAAATTTCAAACTCTCTCTCATTTGGCTAAGCCTAAATAAAAGTCAAGATAATCATTCAGAATATTGTAATAGAATATTATTGATGATTATGTCTTTGTTGAAAGTCAAGAGAGCTATTAAGCTAGCGTTTGGGAGTCATAGATTCCCAAATATTTTTGGCCAGTCATTTTTGGGTGAAGTTCATCATGTGTTTGAACATAGTTTTTGGGGAAAATATTTGACTTAAAGAAATATGATTTATATCCATAAGTTTTAAAAACTATTAAAAATACTCATAAGTTTGTATTATCATTTTATGATGAACATGTTCTGTGATAAAAATTAAACTCATAAATTATAAGCTCCAACCTGCTTATAAAAAATATTTCCATTTTTTATATTTACATTACTTTTAACAAGTTCTATGGAACAATACCATTACATACTTGAGAGTCAGATAGCAACAAACACATCATAAACATAAATACAATACATAAGTTGAGTGAGTGCCTTCATGGTGCTTTTCTCAAGCTTGTCAAGTTGGGATTAATAAATGTTGGGGTGTTAATATAAAATATAAAAGTTTGGGGTAAATTTTAATTTTTTAAAAGTTCCAAAAAAATAGAATTTGGCCTGAAAACTAGTTTTTTTTTTATTTAGTTTATGGGAATTTGTTTTTTTTGCCAAAATTTGACATGTTATATGGCCAAACTCTTTTTGCCAAGTTTTATTTCCAAAAACTACTTCTACTCTTTATGGACAAATGGATCCTAAGTATGGCTTTGCATAATTTTTGAGTTGAAGTTTAAATATAGGATTTGAAGTTGGAAAATGGTCCGTGGAAGTCACGTTTGGACATGAACTTGGATGGCAAGTTGAAGATTTGAAAAGTTTCGTTTGAAATGCTCATTCAGACTGCTATTTCAATATTTCACTTGAAGTTCAAATAATATTTTGCTTGAATTTCGAATAATTTTTCACTAGAAACCCAATATTTCATGGCCAACAATTATTTGCAAATATTTTTCAATACGTAAACTGTTGACATAATTATTTGATGGACAAGCAAGCCATTAAGAATGTTGTGTGGAAATCTAATGATTATGTCATGATAATTAGGAATCTTTTTGTATGTAAGGGCTTGTATTAGTTATGCTGAGATCATTTCTTATGCAGTGTTTGGTTTGGTGTATTAAAAATAACGTGTATAATTTCTAAAAAAATATTTATTTACAAAAATACCCTCCTCAAATATGGGGAAAGGATGTGGAAAAGGTTTTGAGGGGCATTTGTGTTTTTAATCATGGCATGCATTAAAACCCTTTGCATTACTAATACAATGGATTTCCATATTAGTTATACATACCTTTAATATCAATTAGAGTGTATTACTAATGCATACATAGGTGAAAAAGTGTACCAAACAAGGTATTAGTAATACACAAAGCTAATGTATGCATTATTTTTTCTAATGCACTCTACCAAATGACCTATAAAGAAAAGAGAAAGAAAAGATATTGGGGAATGAATAGCTTAATTATTCCCTCAAGCAAGTTGGCATTTTTGTAATGGTTACAAGTAATCCAAAAATGGAAATGAGAATAATTCCTATTCCTAATTTACACTATTACAAGGATTGTAAATCATTTCCAATACAAGGAATGATCACTTAGCTTGTTTACTTGTTCCAAACATTAACTTTCTTAACTCCCTCTCAAGTTGGAATTATAAAACGGTGTTGTCGAAAGCATGCTTAAGCCCAGAAGCGAGGCTCAAAACATGTTGAGCGCTTCGCCTCACCTCACTAAGGATGTTGTTCAGTGTCGTCTTTAAGGTTTTAAGACAAATTTCCCTTGCGAACGAGCGTCTCCTGAAGAGGCTACACCAAGCAACTGTTATTCATTTTATCGTAATTTTTTAAAAATTTCTTTGTCCATATATTTGTTATTCATTGCTTATATTTATTAGTCTTGGACTAAACATATACTCCTTAAATTTGTGATTATTTTTCTTTCTATTTTCGCCTTTTCTCATTAAAGCCCACACTTTAATTGCTCTTTGCAATTAAAGCCCCAACAGGCCTTAGAGCTTTTATGTACTTCTGATAACATTGGTATATAATGTACATTAACATTCTTAGTACTCCCTCTCTAGTTGGGATGTATACAATGTATGCTCTTAACTTGATACACATTTGCTCAATACTACGGCTGCAAATCGGTTTTGTAAGAATATACGCCACAAACTGATCATTCAAGTTGATGAAACATGTCATAATGCAAATACTCGTTTGACCATCAGTATTTGAATATACTGAATTTTGGTGTTCAAATTACTGGTATAGTATTTAAATACTAGTTTAAGGAGTAGTTAAAGTGAAATAATGGTTTCCATTTACAAATATTCGACTTTCACATACTTTGTGAGATAAAGTTCATTTCCAAACACAACTGCAACTTCCAAATACTCCTTTTCAACTTCAACCAAATTTTCCCAAATGCCTACGTTATATTTTAATATATAACCTACTTGTATTTTGCACTTGCAGAACATGACATTATATTCTATCCCACTATTTTTTTGTTGCCCGTTGTTATAAATGGTATCAAACTTATTATGTGTTTTTATGCAAATTAGAGGCTGAATCCTTGTGCAGGTGGTTGACAGACTAAGATGGTATGTGCAGGATGGTGACACGGTATAAAGTCCTTATGAGTTTGCTTCTTTATTTCCTTGTAGTTGTCTCTCTTCTTGTATTAACATCATAACCTGCCTATCTTTTCTTTTTTTCTTTTGCTTCTTTATTTCCTTGTACTTGTCTCTCTTCTTGTATTAACATCAAAACCTGCCTGTCTTTTCTTTTTTACTTTTGATGTGGAGGGTGTAAATTGTATTTTGTTGACTTAAAAGGTGATTTCTGAATTTCCAAAAAATTTCAGTCTGCCTAATTTTTGTAAAATTCAGATTACAAATTCAGTTAAACAGATTCTTTTACTCCTTCAATTTTGTCATTGATAAATTTGTTCTCAGAACCTTTGATATTTTCAGTTAAACATCTCTTGTCATGCACTTGTTTGCTTTGTTTTTTTTGTTTCTTCTTCTTCCTTCTCTTCCAAGGGTCTATCAGAAAAAACAACCTCTCTACCCCCACAAAGGTAGGGGTAAGGTTTGTTTATACCACGCCCTCCCCACACCCCACTTGTGGGACTATACTGGGTATGTTGTTGTTGTTCTTCCTTCTCTTATCTTGTTCAAAGGATTGCAGCTTTACATACTTCCTTGAATGCTGAGGCGTTTCTTGTTCAGATAGTCGATTTCTGCTGTGGATCCAATGATTTTAGCTGCTTGATGAAAGAAGAACTAGACAGAATGGGGAAAACATGTCAATTCAGAAATTTTGATCTTGTACAAACAAAGGTAAATTATTTCATAACAATCATATCAGCTACCTTCATTTTGATTATCTGAATTACAGGTGAATCAGATTCCTGCTGGGAATTCTTTTTTTTTTTTTTTTGGGTAAAACACAGTAAATTAGAGTTTTTCCTAAATTTTCCTCGTTCAGCAACTGTTCTTGTGCGATTGTTGTTGGATCAGTCATTGAGTAGGGGCCCTTCATGTTACAACTAGCTAGTCTTTTTTGCTCCAGTTAAGATTTGTTCATTAACCAAATGTTACAACGTAGCACTTGATAACCAACATGTGGTATATTATTATGCAAATAAAACGTGGTGAGTTGTAACTAGAATGATGAAAGAGAATGAAAATATGTAGTATGGTCTTTTCTTTATCATTGGTAATTGAGGGATGAGTTATTCTTTTAGGGCATGGTGAAGTTTCTACGTGTGTGAATACTATTTAGCTTCAGTCTGTGTTGTCAGACACAACATAGGTTGAGCAGAGAGATCCTCCAGTTTCACTTGGAAAATGCCTCATAGACACAAGAGGTCACCAATATAGTAAACAATTTCTACTTCTGGACAACAGACCATCCTTGACAATTAGGTTCTTCGCCACTTATAATGCTCCATCAAGTGAGAAGATTTGCTTGTTAAGAACATTGCTTTAAAATCTGATTGAACTTACCACATCTAACCTAGTCAACTCGACTTCGTTAAATAGTTTGACTCTTGAAAAAAGACTATGATCAGTCATGATTAAAGCTCAATCTACTCACCAGGATATAGGGAGTATTTAGTTTATCGAGCCAACTCAAAAGCACATTACTATTTAGTACAAGTTATTCATGACATCTGAGATGCTAGAGAGTCAGTAGTTTCATATAGTTATGAAAGTATTACCATACATATTCCGTTTATGAAAGCATTATGAGCAAGGTTTAATTTATAACTCATCAGATCTTCAATTTTTCTCAAAAAAAAGATCTTCAATTTTTCTCAACTCACTAATACAGTCCATTCTTTAGGTTTCTGTCTTTAGACTGTTGTTTAACTGAATAATCTGTGTGCTTTGATGCTTCACAATAGCACGCATCTGATTGATTTCTGGAGATTGATATAGATGTTACTCTTTTTTATTTATTTTATCTTATGCTGATTTTGCAACTATTGCTTGAACTAATAGGGCATTATGAACCATCATTCTATAAATTACAGAAAAAACAGGTTGTCTTGGACGTTTTTGATAGATTGAACGGTAGAGGGAAGGGAGGGGATAGAGTTAATGCATTTGTACACCTATGTTAGTCTCCTCTTGTGTACTTCCCATGCAAACTACGAATATGAAACTTTCCTCCCATTTTTGCTCTATTTCCTTCAAGTCCACATTGCCCCTATAAGATTGTTTGCTTTGCATTCATTAACTTAGTGCCTTGTCTAATTTTGTCTTATAAGTTAATGAATAACTTCTTGAGATTTCACAACTTTCCAGAATGATTTCAACTTTGAGAAGAGGGATTGGATGACTGTTGGTTTAAGAGACTTGCCAGAAGGATCCAAATTGGTATGTTGGAAACCCTCGGCTTTGAATAACTTGACATTGTTTTGAATAACCCATCGTATCTTGTGCCTTGAGTAGATCATGGGGTTTAATCCCCCTTTCTCCACGGCAAATGAATTTATAAGCAAAGCTCTCACATTCAGACCGAAGCTTTTAATTATTACTGTTCCGAAAGAAACAAAAAGGTGAAGATTTATATTATGAAAGCAGCATGTTCAGTTATTTTCTGCTTACCGCTTGATTTATCAATCTTCTGCCATTGCAGACTTGATAAAAGAAAGAATCCTTATGATTTAATTTGGGAAGATGACGTTATCTTGGCTGGCAAGGTGCAAAAGATTGAAAACCTAAGATTTTTATTGCCTCATTTTTCTCTTACAAATGATATGACTCAGTTTTTTTTGTTATGCCAGTCCTTTTACCTGCCAGGATCCATTAATGTGCATAACCAGCAGATGGAGCAATGGAACATCGTGTCCCCTCCATTGTATCTGTGGAGTCGCCCAGATTGGACTGCTAAGCACAAAGCAGTAGCTATGCAGCACGGGCATATTAGAAAGTCTGAAGCAGAAGGAAACATAGTAAATACAGGGATCACAAATTACTTGATGCAAGAAACACATGATTGCTATGGTGACTTTTCCGACATCCTGACCAGCTGTGGTGACATTAGTAGCTTGCTGGATGATATTCCTGAGATTTCTATTGATGCTGAATATAATCAAAATCAACATTTTGGAGTTCCTGAGCAGGATATGTGCTACGAAGGTAAGAATGAAAATGAAACGTCACCAGGTGAGGATATGTGCATTGACATGGATCTGTCAACTCCAACGAATTCCCCACTTCACTGAAAGATCAAGTCTAGGCCTTCGTCATGACTGCGTGCTAATATCCTCGAGCATGTCTCAACTTTTGGTAGTGTCGCTTGAAATTTTCATTTTTAATGACAAGGTTACTATATAGTAGAATATCCACAGATAATATTACAAGTAGATTTGGTAGTCTACTTGCTCTGCAGACTTCCAAAAACTGAAACCATAATATATGTTGCAGAGTGAAGGTTCCAGGGCAACATGCATGGTCCCTTTTTGGAGCTAAATCTTGAGGTAGTGGATGGGTAAGCCTAAAAATGAAAAATTAATATGGAGAGCAGACCATGGTGCTATCCAATAGCGTCTCACAAGAATATCATAATTAATTTGAATACCAACATATATGATCCATCCATGATTTATCAAAAATTTAAGTGAGCCTAATTTTATTTGAAATTTGTTAAAATTCTAATAATTATAGTCACGTGTATGAGGTTTTTTTAAAAAAAACTTATAAGTAATATTCAATATTTTTTAAAAATAACTATAATTTATTATTTTTTTTATAAAAAATAAGCTCAAATTTAGAAGCATAAGTAACTAAAGTTGTCCATGGTTATGGTTAAAAAATCAAATTGAACTGCAATCTGAACCATACCGATCAGAGGTTTTAAATTTTGAAAATTGATATTATTTGGTTTGATTTTGGTTTTACTAAAAACAACTGCAAAAATAAACAAATCGATCGATAAATTAGACATATAAATTTTATAATTATTTATATATTATTCATAAATAAAATATAAATATTACAATTCTAAGTCTAAGCCAACACTTAAACTTTAGTACAACTATTACAACTCTAAGTCTAAGTCCATCAAAATCCATTACTTTAGTCTTTACCTACCCGACCTCACATAATATAGTCACACTTTCTCTTAATTGAATCACTTTGTTCGCGTAATAATAACTCTAGTATTGCTTAGTTGGACCAACATTAGCTTTCCTGTGGATTGTTCATGTACTAGGTATTTCTGTTTATCGAGATATGTATGTCCTAAAAAAGTTTATTACTTTTAAACCCAAAAAAATCAGAAAAATTAAACCAAATCGAATCAAACTGACAATAACCAAACCGACGGTTATTTTTTTCGTTTTGTTTGGTTTGATTTTAGAAATTAAAAAAATCGATTAGATTGGTTTGATTTTAGTTTTAACCAATAACCGATCCAAATCGAACCACGAACACCTTTTAATTTTGTTACTTAGAACATATATACCCCTTGTCATGAAAGTGACTTGTATACCCTATTGTTACACAAATTACTTATATATACCATTTTCCTCTAACGGAAGTAAGAAAAATTATTTTAAATTAACTTTTAATTTTTTTTTATTGAAAAAAATAAGATAATCGATGTAGGGGTATATTTGATCATTCTCATGCGTTTTTTTCTTTTGAAATTTTTTATTCGTCAACTAATTTAAATTTATTATTTTGATGGTCAAATTTATTTATTTTTCACTTATTTTCTTGTAAAATTTATTATAGATGCTCCAATTTTTTTTTACAGATATAAAAACTAAATTGCAATATAGCCACAATTTTATTTTTTTAACTTTTTAATCTTTTTTCGTTCACGCTTATTTCTTTTTATTTTTCATATTTTACTCTAAAGAATGAAAAAAAGGAATAAGAAACTCAAATAATATTAATAATCAAAGAAGTCAAAAAATAATTTATGTAAAAAAATCAAATACATGTTGTTTTTAAAAAATATTAAAAAATAAATTAACTTGTTTTTTCATTTTTGTATCAAAAAGGGTATACGTGAGCCACTTTTGTAACGGTCAGGTGGTGGACCCACCCTTATCGAAGGGGATGTCGCCACTAGAAAATTATGTTCTATATAGAGCTCAAATTTTGGTTTAATAAATATATATACAAGTATTGACTCCTTTTAACACAAGTTAAAAGTTTAGTCTAGTAATTAAAATGTTGTGAAAAATCTTTGAGGTCATGTGTTTCAAGTTTTTTTTTTATTACAATCATTGACACTCAAGTCTTACTAGCCTAATAATTATGTTTCTAATTACAACCATTTGACACTCTTTAATGACACATCTGAATCTACTATATGACAATTTTTTTTTTTATTACAATCATTGACACTCGTCTAAATCCGCTATAAGAAAGTTAAAGATATATGAGTTCCGTTTTCCTTTTTTTTAAAGCATGTAAAGCCGCCCCTGCAAGTATGTCAACGTCAACCCTCCCCTTGTATTTTTGTTCTTGATTCGTTATGTAACAAATTCCATAAAGCAGGAAATGAAAATGTGACATTAATTAAATAGAGTTTATTTGAATTGAATCTAGTCAGAGTCTTTTGTCAAGGATGCCTAAATGTCAAACTTTTTATTGTTTATGATAACCAGTAAATCAAGTTAGATGATTATTTAATTTTCAAATAAACATTAATATTAATCAAATAAAATTATAACTTATAGTCTTATATATATGGTATGATAAATCAGCAACTAGTTGGAGTCTTAGCCAAACAAATTTGACTGTTTATTTTCACAAGTGTATTTATATTTAAAATTTATGAATTTTCCATCAAATATTTAATAATTTTTCAACATATTTATAAAATTAAATAAAAATTATTAATCTGCGAGTGTCTATTTCAATCATTTAGTCTTATTGTCCATAGTCAACAAAAGTGGACAGAAAGCTCAAATTTTTATCCCTTTTAATGATGATTAGCTCACAATATTTATTATATACTAAACATTTACCAAACCCAACTCATACAATCTTGTTTTAGATATTTTGAAGTAATTTACTAACTCAATTTGCAAATGATTCATCTTAATAAATTATAATAATAATACACATATAGACAAGGGGGGCACATGTCAATATTAAAGTAACATCTCAATGATTCATTTTTGTTTAAGCTAAAGCAGAGTTTTGAAGCATCAGGTTCTAAAAAAATGGAACAGAAGGCCTTAGAAATAGAGAGTCAAGAGACTGAAAAGGAAAAAATAGGCAATAAATGGTGTGTTGAAGCAAAAAAGGTTTGGCATATAGCAGGACCAGCTATCTTGAATGCAGTTTCTTTGTTTTCTCTTGAGTTTGTGACAGCTGCCTTTGCTGGAAGATTGGGAGATTTAGAGCTTGCTGCTGTCTCAGAAGTTCATAATGTTATAGCAGGATTTGTCTATGGAGTCATGGTATGCTATTATATATTCCCTGCTTTTATTGATTTTGAAAAGACGGAGTCAGGATTTGAAGTTGTAAATTAATTCACTTTCCAACTATTTATCTGACCCCCCCCCTATCTTTAGCGGTTCCAAATTCCTTATCTTTATCGTTCACTCAATAATGATAATTAATCCGAGTATGTCTTCCAATGATGAATAAGTATGGACTCATTCGCTCACAAAAAAGGGGATGAACTCCACCGTTGTGTATTGGTACTTATCGAGTATAGAATAAGATTAATAACATAGTTTGAATCAAAGTTACTGAGTTGAGCTGACACTTTTGCTCCGTACTCTGAGCATAATCCTTTAGTGAGTTCAGAATGAGTATGATTTTATTATACGTACACATTTTAGATGAAGCACATAACCCGCCTGCCTCTGGTTAATAAGTAATCTAAGTATAACATGATTGGGATCTTAAAGATCCTTTTTTTTTTTTACCTTGTTAATTCTTGGGTATTAGTTAGGGATGGCAAGTGCTTTGGCAACACTTTGTGGTCAAGCAGTGGGAGCTGGACAGTTCAATATGCTTGGAGTTTACTTGCAAAGATCATGGATCATTACTGGAGTTACATCTTTGTTGCTCACACCAGTTTTTGTCTTCACATCGCCGATACTAAGGCTCCTACGTCAAGATAAAGACATCTCTCATCTTGCAGGGAAATACGCGATTTGGATAATTCCTCAAATGTTTGCATATGCCCTCAACTTTCCTATGCAGAAGTTTCTTCAATCTCAGAGCAAAGTTTGGTTTATGGCCATCATATCCATGGGAGGATTGGCAATTCATGTATTGTTAAATTGGATTCTTGTGGTAAAGGGAGGGCATGGCCTCTTCGGTGCTGCAATTGCTGGAAATATCTCTTGGTGGCTTTTGGACATTGCTCAGCTTATTTACATAATTTCAGGCTATTTTCCAGAGGCGTGGACTGGTTTTTCATGTCTGGCTTTCAAATCATTGACTAACTTCGTTAAGCTATCACTTGCCTCTGCAGTAATGGTATGGTAAGTAGATACTGGAAGCTTGGTAATTAGTACTTCTGTCTCTTGAAATGTTTCAACTTGTACCATTTTCGTGATGAGAGAAATTGAATGGTGGCAGTTTAGAGCTTTGGTACTTCACAGCAGTGATTCTAATGGTAGGAGGCTTGAAAAATGCTACAGTTGCTGTTGACGCCATATCGATCTGGTTAGTATATATCTTGTTGCTCCATAGCAACTAAAGTTTCTTGGATTTAACTTATATACATCGTCCGTGTAATAAATTTTTGATATGACCACCCTTTTGTTGTCTCACAAACTTGATTTTTGATCTTCTCCTTTTTGACTTCTTTCACAATAAACTTTCTTTTGAATTCTTTCACTACAAATCCTTACATGTTAACCAACTGGTCTGGATATGACAGCCTCGGATTGCAACTGTGGACACTGACGGTTGCCTTTGGTTTCACTTCATCAACCAGGTTAGCTGTTTCCGTGCAAGACAACATCTAATGAGAACTAGTAGGAGTTATTGTTAGATAACTAAGATGATAACAATTTTCTGTTTCTGATCAACTATATGTCACCTATTTGGTTGTAAATCTTCCCTCTCTGAGATTTTTGTGGCGTTGCAGTGTGAGAGTTTCAAATGAATTAGGAGCTGGAAATCCGAAAGCAGCAAAATTCTCCATTTCAGTAAATGTTTTGACATCAGCAGTGATTGGCCTTATATTCTCAGCTACAATATTAGCTACCAGAAAAGAGTTTCCAAGACTCTTCACAAATGAGCAGCATGTCATAAAGGAGACATCAAAGCTGGGCTATATTCTTGCAGCTGTCATCTTCCTTAATGGCATCCAACCTGTTCTACTTGGTATTTCTATCTAAATTCTACTCATTGACATACTTTTGAGGTACATAAATACGCAATTTTCTCACAAATCCAGGCTGAACATAGCCACAATTCAGAAATAAAGTGAAGTTCAGGACCATATAGATGCCAAAAAGGTCATTCAAACAAGTTATAGTGACGTGACGTTTTCCTTTTACCAGACGCCCTAACATTTGATAGTACGCAAAACCTATGGACACAACGTATTGAAACATATCATAAACCTATGATCAAATGAGTTCTTGCAAGTTTGCATATAAGCTTATGATTAGCACGCTATAACTATTTTTGATCAAATTGCAAAATGCAGGAGTGGCAGTTGGTGCAGGATGGCAGCTTCAAGTGGCCTTAATTAGCATTGGATGTTATTATGGTTTTGGGCTGCCATTGGGTGCATTGCTTGGTTACAAGTTCAAATTTGGAGTTGAAGGCATACTTTCAGCTATGCTTGCTGGCAGCTTGCTTCAGACACTCTTCCAGTTTCTTATCATTGCGCGAACCAGTTGGCACAAACAGGTAATTCTAACCAGTCAATTTGTGAGCACCTCGACAATTCCACTAGGTATCTCTTCCAACCAAGGATTAGACATATGGTATAAATCACATAATGTTAGCTATAACAATTCTCAAATGATAAGGCAAAAACAACAAAGAGTTCGAGATTGAAGAATTAGGCATAAATTCAGTAGATATTGTTAGATTGAACCTCACTTCCCAATACAACAAGGATTATGATATTGATGTATCAGATTCCGAGAGAGATACTTCAACACAAATAATCGGTCAGATTCACTGTTTACTTTTCCTAACCGATATACATAAATTATATGCTTGTTATACACATATATTACATGAATTACACATATCATTAAACATTCACGTGATATTATTAGTTTCTCAAACTATTGCAGGCTCTTCAAGCAGAGGAGAGAGTGAGAACTTGGGGTGGTGAAGTGGAGAACCAATCAACCTCCTAATATAAGCAAGTCCAATTCAACCCATTCTTCATTCAATTCAATGAGGAAATCAAACAAGCAAAAGTTCATCCTATTTTTGAAACAAGGCTCAGTGTACATTATTGAAGAAGGCATGATGTCTTTGGGCAAGCTCACTCCAATCATTTGTTTTCTTCTCCTACTATTAAAAATTCTACATTTGTCTATTCATAATTTAATACACATATATTCATCAGTCTTTTTTTTTTTTTTTACAGTATGTATGTATGTATATATGTATTAGTGGAGATATACTACCATCAAGTAGCTCATCCCGAATATAGTGGCAATCTACTTCAATATGTTTGGTCTGTTCACGAAAGAACGGATTTTGAGCAATATACAATGTCTCTTGACTGTTACCATAAACACTGATCGAATACTCCAAATAATACTTCAAAACACCTAAATCTTTCTTGTAGAAACACTTGAGAAAAATAGTCTTTGAACCGTGTAATAGTACCATGCTCATTTCCAAAAAAATCAAGTCATCCACATAGACAAGAACATTAATTTGCAAATTTGTCCCTTGCAAGGTAAAAAGATAATAATTTGAGTATGATTATTTAAATTCATACATCTTCAGAGCAGTTGACAATTTAGCAAATCAACAATGTGGAGTCTATTTCAACCAATACAAAGATTTACGGAGTTAAAACACCTTCTGTCACGCCCCAAAGCTTGGTAGTTCAAAACGGAAAAT
The DNA here is from genome assembly GCA_029582685.1 of Solanum piurae. Classification (NCBI taxonomy): domain Eukaryota; kingdom Viridiplantae; phylum Streptophyta; class Magnoliopsida; order Solanales; family Solanaceae; genus Solanum; species Solanum piurae. Next base: position 21,372 of record JAJOOO010000914.1, read on the forward strand.
TTGATGCCTTAACTTGATGAAGTGGACAACTCTACATGAAAAAGATACCATGACATACATAATCATGAAAAATAGAGAAATCTTGAGACCTAAGACATAGATTCATAGTTATAAGAAGTGAGCCAAAACATACATACATGAGACGTTGACACAAGTCTATGAAGTCTTTCAAAGATCCTATCATTAATAGAAGTGTCAGGATAGGGCTCTGACATACCCAAAAACACCTATATACATCACAAGATCACCTAAACATCACCCCTGATAAGATCACTTAACATCACCCAAAAACCCTAGAATTTGATCCACCCGACTAGTTAATGCTTGTAATCATTTCATTAGCTAGGTAGATTCTCCGCTAATGGAAACAACAATGTTAATTTCATCACGGACTTCAATTTGGGTACTATGGGACATCACGGATTTCGGGCACTGCAGCAAGAATTTTTTCAACATTTTTTGCATCTTAAATTCAGCGCCTAGTAATTGTATCTTGTTCACAATGTCAAGCAATCTGTCCAAGTATTCTTTGACTGTCTCAAAGTCTTTCATTCTCTGCAACTCAAACTCCCTTATTAAATTCAATACCTGCATTCCTCAAAGTCTTTCATCTCGAGCATATTATTTCTTCGGATAATCCCAAATTTCTTTAGGTGATGTGAGAGACATAATTCTTGTGAAATAGTTGTTGAAACAACAACAAATAGAGTAGTTGCCTTCGCTTTAGACTTTGTGGTTTTCTTTTCCTTGTAACTCTTGATTTGAGCTATGGTGAGATTATTTGATAGCGAATTAATTTCATAATGCTCTTTCATAGTTTTCCAAAGATCAAGAGCCTCCAAGTAAGTTTCCATTCTCACAACCCAAAATTGAGAATTTCCACCATCAAAATAGATATATGAAGTCATTCATGAAAAACTATTTTAAAAATTCATCTCTCTACTCACAGGTCCCTCAAGAAAATGGCTCTGATATCAATTGTTGGTTTAAAAAGAAAATAAATTGCACAAAAGAATAAAAATAAAGAAAGCTTATGAATTAACGTTAAATGATTATTTCACTACAGTCTAAGAATACAATTTGTAATAAAACTAATAACTTATAAACCTAAAATTAAGTAAAAAGATATGTTGAAAATACTAATCTCCTAAAGTCAATAAAATACTATTTATCAAAAATTCAAATAGAATTCAAATCATAATTAAAAGACCTAACTAGTTGACCAGGTCTATTTTAATAAAACTACTGGAGTAAGAATTTTACAATTTTAAAGCAAATATTCAACACTCCTTGTTTTAGGAATTACAAAATTTTGGTCTTCTCTCTTGGGATCTCCGAACTTGATAACCGAGACTCCGAGAGTGACCTTGCGAATAAATCTGTAGATGCATCTTTTGGCTTGTAGTGAACTAAATTTACTTCTCGTTTTGAATGCAATTCTTGAGTACTAAATCTTTTTGGCATGCCTTCCTGCTTCATTTGCATCTTGAATTTAAACTGATCCATTTTATTTTCCTGAAACATAGATAACTCCTCTATTGCTTCAATTCTTTTAGGAACATTGAAAACTCCTTTAAGCCTTTCACCTTCTTTTGAGCCAATGTCTCCAAGGCGAAATAATAAAGGAAAATACTTTCATAAACTTTCTATAATAACCGGTCAAACCCAAGAAATCTCGTATATCTGACGCGGACAAAGGCCTAGGCCAATTCTTAACTGCCTTGATTTTTTAGGATCAACTTGAATACCTTCACTGGAGACAATATGACCAAGAAAAGCAACGACCCTCTACCAAAACTCACATTTACTAAACTTAACATACAATTCACGATTCTTGAGAATTTGCAACACAATCCTCAAATGTTCATCATCACTCAGTGAATAAACCAAATTAAATATCAATAAACACAATCATGAACATATCAAGATATTACTTAAAGACCTTATTCATAAAATTCATAAACGTCATCGGGGCATTAGTCAAATCAAAAGACATTACCAAAAACTCATAATGATCATATCATGTTCGAAAATATGTCTTCAAAATGTCATTTTTCTTTACCCTCAATTGGTGATAACCTGTCTAAAGGTCAATATTAAAGTAACTCGCACCTTGGACTTGAGGCAACTACCGAAAGGGGTAACATGATAATTTTCTAAAAATTTCAAAAATAGACCTTTAGGGTCATTACAAAAACAAAACAAGATTTAAAATACTAGACTATTTATCTATGGAGTCATACTGGTTTCAAGAGTTACTATGAACCTCTGTAATGATTCATTGGGAAAAAAATCATGATAAATATCAGCTCCAATAATCTGATAAGGAACTATACAAAATGTCTAATCCTTCCAATTTTTAACATAGATGTAACAATCATATATCTCATTTATTTTTATCCAAACCAGATTAAGAAAATATGGTACAAGGTCATATGAGTTCATTTTGATATTTTTGAACTCCTTAAATAATCTCTTTCCTTCCTTTTCACAAGTTTTTTTTTAATCTCTATTCAGATTTTTTAGCTTCCTCGAGTCATTTCTTATCACTTTAATTAGTCTCAGAATCTAAATTATTTTTTATTTTGATCCGTTTACGACACACTATTCTATAATTCTTTTTTGCTCCCCTTTCAGTATTACTCTTACTTAGAGCAATATAAGCATGTTCCCATTCAGTCATATCTGAAATGAGAATAAAAAATAAAAAATATGGTTAATACATTTTAATGCAATAGCATGTCACAAATTTCTTGTAGAAGGGAAAAGTCTCTTGAAATTTTTTTAAGGCTAAGAGGAAAATTATTTCAAACATCAATTTCTACACATTTAAATTGAAATCAAATCACAATAATGAATCAGTATCCTTAAGAAATTCGTGTATAGATCTCTACACAAATATTCACATATGATTATTAAAGTTAGGAATGAAAACTAATTTGGGTTACCACCAAAATAATATAATGTCTTCTATAATGGTTTCTTAAAAAAGATATAAAATAGCTTAGTGACTTGAGGTAAACACGTTCCCCAAAACAAATAGTATCAAAAGTCACTTTATATGCTATTTCTTTTTTTTGGTTTCCCACCCGGGTTTTGGAGTCCACATTAGAGCTTCGACTAAATCAAAATCGCGCACTACAGGATCTAGTTGAAGGTGACGCTCCCAATATAATTTTCTCCATACCAAGAGCTCGAACCCGAGACCTCTGGTCAAGAGTGAAGCACTCTACCAATGCACCACAACCCATATTGATTTATATGCTATTATTTTCCATAGAAAAGGAAAAATATATTGTTTTCTAAATAACTTTCAGATAAACCTTTTATATGTACAGTACATGTTCTACATGATATTTATTATAAAATCATATAAATTAACAAGTAGAACATGTTATGTGCTAGCTATCACTAGAAAAAAATACATAAAAAGTACTTTGAAGAATTCAAACAAAAAAGAGAGGACCTCCACGTTTCCCTATAATTAGATTATAGGTACTCTTCCTTTCATTACATTTTTCCATAAACAATAATTTATCAGTTAAACAATTTCTCCAGAAAATTTATTAAACGTATACTCTAAGAAGATAAACAAATAACAATTGAAAGATAAAGTTAAATGATGAATCAAATATAATAAACAAATAAAAAATTGAGATAGCGTGTGTTGGCCTGATTTCAGCTATATCAATATTGGAGATATCTCCGTACAAGCTAAGTTACGCGATAATTATGTGAAACAAGTAATGAAATAGCTAGAGAAGAAAATGATAGTACTCAATGAAGTATAATTATAGGTTTTACAAAGTGATGATCCTACAAGTTATGTATGGATCATTTTCTAAAGAAGCTAATTACTTATGATTAATCCTCATCATGATGAATCACATAATTAATGACATTAAAGAGCAAAGAGTAAAGTCCGACTTCGCTTGTGAGACGATTTCAAAAAGGCTATAACGGTTGTTAGTTTTTCCGTTTTGGGTTTCGAGCAGTGGTGAATCCAGAAATTAAGCTCAGGGGGTTTGAAATTTAAAGAAGAAGCTCATGTGGTAACGTAAGTGCGCGGTGAGCGTAGTAACCCCGACATGCTTTTTGTACAAGGTATCTCATTGGTTGATAAAAATTAACACCAAACTAATCAAAGATATTGAGAACAAAGCTATGTTGATAAAAAAAAATTAGTGGATCAGTTGTATTACATAAGTTAATTCCTAAAACACGTGACAATTATAGGATGAAAAAAGAAGCGAAACGGAGAAGAAAAATATTTACCTTAACCTGCTAAATTTATATTACCCTATCGTACCGCATTAAGCATTTCGTCCTACTTTTATCCTGCTCCATTGAACATTCTTAAAAAAAATTGTACTTTTTATACTTTTATTTTGTAATGTTTTACTTTATTTTGCATTTTAATTTTTTTAAAATTAGTATCCATTCAAACACATATTACTAGAAAAATTATCAAGATTCTCTAAAAGTGTGTAAGTATAGATTTATTAATATTATAATGCATATTCAGAAGATAAATAAATGGCATCGTCAAATTTTTTTGTTCATGTAGTTTAATTTACTAGGTTAGTCATCAATTGTTAAAAAAAAAAGAACGAATAAATCAAATAAGTTTAGTTTCCATCTCTCTATAATAGAATTGAAAAAATAGAAAAGAAATTCCATGAATTCTATTAAATATATATTATTAAAAGAATATTGATGATTTTTAGTTTCTTCATTCAATTACATCTAATTTATCTTTATATATAATTCATCATTTTTAAAGAGTTGTACATAAAATTATGTTGAAATAAAATGACTAATAGATATAAGAAGAATAAAACAAATGTGTAATAAATTTAAACAAAAACAAATTAGAAAAAAAATGGCATAAAAGAGAAAAAAATAATGAAAAAGCGAAGATGATCCAAGCCCAAAAGTTGAGCCCAATTCCATGCATTAAAAAGGGTAAAAAATAAGAGAAGAGGAATTGTTGCGCATCGGATTCAAACCCACGACGTAAAAGCCACTGATGAACCCCTTATCCATTGAGCTAAAGCTTCTCACTTATTTTTAGGGGGTTCATTTTAATATATGTACACATAAAATTAGAATTTGGCCCTATATATATAACGTAATTTTTCAATCGGTGACCCCCCTAGACACAACCTAGGTCCGCCCCTGGTTTCGAGTCTTAGTTCGATGCAAGTTCTATGCAATGGATATCATAGGTTTTTTGGTATAATGCCACCGTCTTGACTTGTTTCACATGTCTATGTATCTCGTTCTCCTTTACCCTGTGTGGTTCTTATCACTATCCACGTGTTATGATTCAGTTGGGCCACGTGTCACAATTATCTTAATCCTATACATGGATTAAAAGGTTTGACAAAAAAATTACATCATATAAAGATTAAATTATCTTATATGTGTTATGTACAATAAATGTTGAATGACAAAAAATATCATATAAAGGTTAAATTATCTTATATGTGTTATGTATAATAAATGTTGAATTTCTTGATTAAATTGTGTATTTATTATTTTTTATATTTTGAATCCACTTATCGAAAACTGGCTGGTAATTTGTGCGTTCAACAAGAAAGGTGTTGAGATTTGGCCAAAAGTTTGGCAATGTAATCCATTTGGAAAAACATGAAATAAAGGTTATGCTAGAAATTGGCCTCCCAACTTACCAGAAAAAAACAATTAATTCCTTGTTATATATATATATATATATATATATATATATATATATATTATTATTATTATTATTATTATATAGAACAGCCATGAGAAGGACGATCAATGGCATTTTGATAATTTTAAAATTATTTAAGGACAAAATAATAATTGTATAATTAATGGCCAAAATGAAAATCTAGAAGAATCCATACATGTCTTTACTTTTGAAATTGGCCCATAAAGATTTTTATAATTGCGTTAAAATGAAGAGTTTCTATTGGTTAACTTTTTACAAACAATAATAAATGCTAAGCTTGTTTTGACATGTTTTTGAAAGAAAATTTTGAACTAATTTAAAATAAAATGTGTTTGAATAGCTAATATTTTGTTCCTAAAAATACTTTAAAGGATTATTGCGTAAACATATTTTTAATATTATGTTACATAATATAACCACTAAATTTGTATCTTGATTATTAAAATAGTCTTTAAAATGACATATCAATATTTTTTAATTAATTTGAAGAAATATAAAATTCCGCGATTAAAAGAATGAACAATGTTTTACTATTAAGAAATTAATAATTTGATAATGTATTCATCAAAAGATTAAAAAATATAAATTTTCATTTCTATATAGGATATTTTCTTAATATCAAATATGATAAACTATTTAATAGGAAAAATTTGACAAGGAAAAAAAATTAATATTCAAATTCTAAGAAATATTAAAATACAAACTAAAGAAAAATGAGTAGTTAAAAAATAAACAAAAACAAAAAATAAAAATGTCAATAGAAAAGGACTTGAGAAATATAGCGGAAGAAAGAAACTAAAATATAAATAAATTAAAGAAAAATAACTTGAAAAAGAAAACAAGTATATTGGTTATTTTGTGGGGGTAAGATTCAGAGTTTTCTTTTACGACATGATATTTAGAGTGTAGTTTCAAAAAAAATTATTAATGTAATTTAGAATATAACATTTCGATAATTGTTATCGTATATAGAAATAAAATTGCTTTCATGATTTTTTTAATTTTTGTGGAGTTAGAAAACATTTTTTTTAATAAATACTTTCAATATTTAGAATATAACATTATGATAATTGTTATTGTATATAGAAATAAAGTTGATTTCATGATTGTTTTTATTGTTGTGGAAGTTAGAAATCAATTTTTTAATAAATACTTTCAATATTAAAATCAAAATAAATTGAAGTATTTCTATTATCGAAGACAATAATAAAATGTATCACAAAATTCATCGACAAAGCAAACTACAAACACATTATAGTTAAGTTGAAGCAGTAGAGATTTGAAAGGCTTTGAATCGATCTTTACGAATTGGTTGATCAATGGTTAGTATTTTATCAGATGCAAAGCTTATGGTGCAAATATTACAGAAAAAAGATGATAACATTGTAGAAAATAGATACCACTTGTGAAAATATATGAAGATTGATGAACTTTTTCAAAGATATCAACATTTTATATATTCCTCGAACACGAAATGTTTAAACTCATAATCTAACGCAATTCTCTATTTCCTTGTTGTATAGAATTTTTTGGAATTCAACTTTCTCAATTTGAGTTGTAAACGACGCATTTATGTCGTATGAACATTTGAAAAAGATTATTAAGTAATATATTGAAGTTGTTTACTGGAAAAAGAAGAAGTATAAAGTATAGAAATCTCATATATTTGGAGGTTAATTACATCCTATCCCAGAAGCTTCTTCAATTACAAAAATCTCAAATTTTTCATTGCTCTCGAATACATTCCTTGGTTGTCCGATACATTGCAAATAATATATATTACTTCATGGGAGGGATGTATCCAAGAGGGGATAGATATGTATTCGAGAGGGGATGGATGTATCCGAGAGGAAATAATATGGTTGTAATAACTTGAAAGACGACCAAAGATATTTCCAATTACAAAACAACATAAAACGTCAGAGTCATGAGGATGACTTTTTAGGCCAAGGCAGCTGTAACGTAATGAATGATTCATTCATGCCTCTTCCTCTACACTATAGAGTATAGCCCGGGTAGCAAATCTAACTTTAGTGCTTCGAAATAAAAGCATAATACATAAATGTATTTTTTAGTTTAGTCTCAGTTAATATTTATGTCATTTAATTTTGAGTGTATACAAGTAGACACTTGAATTTGTATAATATTGAACAAATAGACACATGCATCATATGTAGCTTTCTAAATGAAAATTTGTGTCCAACGTGTATTATGCCACGTAGGACGCATATGTCTATTTTGTTCAATTTTATACAAGTTTAAGTGTCTACTTGTTGCACACCCAAAATTGAAGGTTATAGATATCGGTTGAAGTCAAGCTAAATGGTGTATTTATGTATAATACCAAATAAAAAACTACGTAAAAATAAAATTATATGAGTATATATATTTATAAAAATGTTTTTTAAAAAATCACGTTTGATTTAAAACTCAAAATATTTAAATTCAGAATCTGCTAATTAATACTCCGTCTATTCCATATTAACTTAACATGTAAGGCAATGCACACATATTAAGAAAAACATTCAAAGATATAATTAAAATCATACTTTTCACTATTGTTCTTTGTAAAATTATAAATATTTTTTTCTTAGAAAATATAAAACATTAATAAATGAAAGGACATATATGGAAAAATTCAGATATATATTTTGAACTTTGAACAATTTAATTATTTTAATCAATAAAAAAAAGTGAGCCTTCAAAATTCAGTTAATATGGAATAGGGAGTAATTAATATTGAGTGCAGCCTACCTTCTCAAATCTCAACATATAAATTAATAACCTCATGCTTCTCCATCTCCTACTATATATTCACTAATACTAATTAATCAACCATCGTTTCAAGTGCTCTTCCTTGTACGTCTCTCATGCATATTGACACAATTTGGTAAGCCCTTTCATCTGATTTTGGTTTTATTCAAATCAAGTTTCCACAAAGTAGAAAATGTCTTCTTTTACTCTCTTTTTTTTTTATATATATATTAGTACTTGAGGCAATTCAATTTCCTTAATTAGTAATTTCTTCCTACCATTCCTTGCAAAATTTTCCAATTAATTTTAATTTTCTCTATATATCCCGGATTCAACAACTATTAGGTTTGGTGCATCTGGATTAATTCACCAGGTACATGACATCTTCCACCACCACAGATATTAGGTTCTACCAAGGTTTAGACAGATTAAAAAAAAAAATTATTTTGGATCTCTTATTTGAAATTTCAACACAGATCTCCTGTGATTTTTCCCACCGTATATGTGTTTTGGTGAATAATTTGAATTGTGTATAAGCAGAAAGCATAGATATATGTGATGGAATCCGTCCGAGCGTACTTGAATAGTCCAATGGGTCCTAAAACAACTCACTTTTGGGGTCCTATGGCCAATTGGGGATTTGTCATCTCTGTATGTACCCTTTCCTATATATATCATCTTTTTATATCATATATATATCTCAATGATCGATCTTACTATAAATTGGACAAATAATTTCTCAAATTAATATTCACAAATGATTGTGTTAGGGAATGATGGATACAAAAAAGCCCCCGAACGCGATATCTGGTAACATGACTGCAGGTGAGTTAGCTATAACATATACTCTCTCTCTATGTCCCATTTTATATGATATCTTTTGACTTGATACGATGGTTAAGAGTAAGATTTTTTAAAATTTGTGATTTAAAATAATCATTGAATATTTGTGTGGTTGTAAATCATTTTATTAAAGGAAAAAAAGAAATTTTAGAATTAAATTGTTTCTTATCATAATAAACTGACATTCTATTTGAAACAAACTAAAAGAAAACGTATCTGAGACGAAGGGAGTATATAGTTTCTTTCCAAAGCATGGTAGATTCATTTCTGTAGGGTCACATAATGCAGAATTATATTGGCTGGGGGTGGGGCTAGGTAGGGCTAAAGGGATTAGGTAAATGAAAAATTATACTCTTATTTATATATTATTAAAAATATTTTACTTCTTTCTTTGTGTGTTTACTTCTTTATATATTAAACCCCCTAAGTGCAAATTCAGGGTTCACCCCTAAATAGAAAATGTCAGAATTCAAACTTTGAGCCATCTTTTTAACTAGGTGGAATGACCTGAGAGACCCTTGTACTTGACTTGATTTGTAAGTTGGATCCCTGTACTTACGACTTTGCCAACTAAACCCTTAAACTCATTCAGACACAATATTTTAGACCCCTTTCTCATCTGATGGGTGTGCGTGTAGTACACTCATTTTACACATGAAATACCACGTCATTTTTTTAATGACACATCATTATTATTATTTTAATGACACATCAGAAATTAAATATTTTAAAATAAATAATATTTTAAAAAAATGCAATTTTTCTCTCTCTCTCTCTCTCTCTCTCTCTCTCTACCATTTCACTCTCTTCCCACTTCATCTTCTTTGTTCCCACCTTCTACCATTTTCATCCTAAAAATAAAAATCACCATTTTCATCTTTCTTCATAATTCACACTCAAAAATTTCTTCAATCACAAAATGTGATAGATTATAATTAGTTCTTGTACATGCTTTATGGTTCTATTTATTTTGATTTGATAAAAAGAGATATCAAGAAAACTTCAAATTGAAAAAAATATATTTATATGTAAATTCAAGAAGAAGATCTTAAAGAATTAAGTTTATAAAAATGGTGAATGTTACATTTTCTTGAAAAATACTTTTTTTTAATTTTTTATTTGATGATTTTATTGTGATAATGTTTCCGTCAAAGAAGAAGAAGAGAAAAGGAGTAGAGGCGGGGTGGGTGGATGTGGGCTGAGGTTGAAGAAGAAGAAGAGGAGAAAATGAGTAGGGGCGGGGTGGGTGGGGGCAGTGGAGGAGCCAGGATGTTCGCTAAGGGGGTTCGAAGTATAAAGTAATAAATACGTGAGATGAAAAAGAAAAATATTAATCTTAACTCGCTAAAATTAACTTGTCTTGTTATGCCGCGTTTAGGTTCTTCTTACTTTTTGTCCTGCTCCATCGAGTTTTTTTTTTCAAATTCTTGTGCTCTTTTTTTCTTTAAGTTTTTTCATGTTTTATTTTATTTTGATTTTTTTATTAAAAAAATTCTGAATTAGTGCCTTTTCAATCTATGTTACTATAAAAATCACCAAGATTTTTTAAAGGGGTAAAAATTGACATATTTAGAAAATAAATAAATGACATCATCTTTTTTTTAGTTCAATTAATTCAATTTACTAGGTTAGTCATTTGTAAAAAAACAAATGATCAATAAATCAAATAAGATTAGTTTAATTTTCATCTCCTTAGAATAAAATAGAAAAAAAATACAATGAAATTAAAGAAAAAAATTTAAATTAAATAGATTTTGTTTAAAAAACTATTCACAATTTTAATATTTCTTCGTTCGGTTAAATTTAATTTA
>JAJOOO010000915.1:0-25106 GCA_029582685.1 Solanum piurae
AGAATAGTTATATAGAGGAGACATTAAGTAGAGAACAAAGGGGAAAGGGAGAAAAGATGGCAAAAAAGAATAGAATGAATGGAGTTATAAGGAGAAGAAAATATATTTTTTATTTGCATCAGAATAAAATTGCATGTATCATGTATTCTGTTGTCCTTTTCAGGCAATTAAAAACTTAAAAAATGATTAATATATTCAAAATAATTTAGTGTTTATAGAATACCATGTCAATTCATCATTTTTAGGTTGTGATATGATTCCGAAGAATAAATTGGATATGAACAATTTCAATAAAATTTTATTCTTGAACAAAAAAATATTTCATGATGAAAATTCTATTAATAACCGAAATGGATCTGATGTAGGAATTTCCCGATAACGTAATATGGAGAAAAGTATTGTGTAATATGTCGTTGTGACTCAGTATCAAGAAATCATACGACAATCATCTATGTTGATTATGTTTATTTTCCTACATTTTCTAAATATATTTAATTATGTTTATGCATATAAGGATCAAGGATAATATTTAAATTCTGTATTTGTGTGTATATATAATGAATAGTTATATGTATTTGATATTTTTCTTAATTTTTCTATTTATATAATTTATTATTAGAAAATCTAAAGTTATTTCTTAATTACTTTCTTTTAATTATTCCTCTTTTTTTTAGTTTAGAAAAACTCAAGAGTGATTATCATTAATTTGGTAATTTAGTGACTACTTACTGTACAATAAAATAACAATACACGTATATTCTTTAGCTGAGGAATGAGGATCTCTTTTTTTTTCTTTACTTTCTTTTGACTTCTTTTGTTCCATTATTCTCTCTGTAACAATTTTTTATTTTTAATGGAATTGAATAACATATTTATGCGACTTTTTCATCTTCTCATCTGTTTTTCATTTCTTTCGTGTTCGTAGATGATCAACAATTATTTAATCTCATTTAAGTTTACAGTTAATACATATTAATATTCATGCATTTAATCTTCTCCCATATTCCTTGGGTTTTCTTAAATTCTTCATTCATATATATCACATGTAGTACTTCAGTTTTGCAGTTGTAAGCTTATGTCTAAAAGTCTAATTTTCATATATTTTTTTGTTTTTTCTCGCGCTCTTTGCATATTATGTATGATAAAGTATATGGAGTTGTTATAAATTGCTTGATTTCTTTTCAATTATTTTATGCTAAACCGAAATGGGATTATATATTATGTGCAAAAAGGCAGAGAAGCAAATGGCAGAATTTGACTTGTGAGATTCATATTTTTAACTTTTTTATAATGGTGTGATGTTTAGATTAGCTTGTGCGTGTATTTTAACTAATTTCATAAGATAAATGTCACCTCTCATCAATAATAGATATCAGGTCATAATTTAATTTGTTTCAATTATTTTACGTTAAATAAGTTGGAAGACAATGAAGACAAAGAAAGAACGTAGATCTTCACTTGGCATATTCACTATTTTATTGTTTAATCAAAATTATCTTGTGAGATTCAATTTTTTTTGTTTTGGTTGAATTTATTTCTTCGAGCAATTAAAAAGACCAATAATAAGAGATAAAATAAAAATTGAAAAACATAGAAACAACTGCAAGCATGAAGAAGAATTTGCTAACTTACACATTAGTGACAAAAAAGAAAAAATATTAGAATAGTTTATATTATTATGTTGGTTCTTTCTGCATTCTTAGTTTTTTGTTCTCCAGTTAAGATTATTGCTTCCAAATCCTAAGTCCTAACTGATTGAATAATTTTCATATTTTCTAATTAAATTGAATAAATATTGTGTGGTACAGTTAAACAAATATTTATGATTCTTCATATTATTACATAGTATGCTTTGTTTAGGGAGATTTATTTCAATATCTTTCCTATAGTATAATTTACAAGGCACAATAATGAGTATAATCATAAGAGAAAAATAAGAATTGAAAGTTAGATAAAATTAATAGGAGACTAGAGATGACAAATTTGAAGAGAACAAAAAAGAAAAGATAGATTTGATTTATAATATTATTCTTTTTCTATTTCTTTTTAATTTTATAAATGAAGGTGAATAAAAATGTAAAGATTAAAAAAAAGTGGTGAGTAGGAAAGAAGTCATGTAAAGGAAGAGAAAAAAAGAAGAACAAAGTAAATATTTTTTTTTATACAAAGATAGAAAACATGGTATCATGTAAATGAGAGTGTTAGACAAGTTCATGTGTTTATATAGTAGCCACGTTTTTAGATATAAATTTAAAATATAGTATATAAACATAGTAAAGATTAAATTTCCCATGAAAGGAAATAAGGTTGAATACTCTTTTTTAAATGTACAAAGAAAAATTATGTTTCCAATTTGCTACTCATGTACACATTAAGAGATCAGTTTTTATCATTCGCATGTTATGAATAAATTGTTCAAAAACTTATTACCGCGCGAAGCGCGGCTCAATTCACTAGTTAATAATAAAGTTAGTCATTTATTCCTAAACCCTTGCTTTTGTGTGTTCCAGGACTTTTACCTAGAATTTAAGGATCATTAATTTATTGATATCTTCGAAAAGTATTAATTATTGTGATTTGTCGTACCTCATCATTTTGCTAAGTCAAAATTAAGAGAAAATGGAAGAAGAGAAAAAGGTTCTATTTGCGTGGTTTGTTCTGCTATTCATACTAAAAAATGTAAAAATAAAAGCTAAAATGGTCTTCTTAATTAAACATATCATTAGTCAACTAAAAAATCTCTCATTTCTCCAAGTAAGCCGCCTTGACCTTTGAATTATTTGCATTAATATTACATTCTTTGGATGTAACAGTCTATATGGATCATAGGTCTAGAGCATTGAGGATAAATGGGATGGTAGCCTATAATTCACGAGGTGTATATGAAAGAAATCCAACTTAAAGACTAGAGATTTTATAATCAGATTTAATATAAGAAACGAAGAATAATATGATTTGAACTCAATAAAGAGACTCAAATATTATGAAATTTGAATTAGACAAATTCTGCATTAGAAGGAGAGGAAAAGTTAGGGTCACATAAAAATAGTTCATAATTCAATTATAGCGGACCTTTTAATTTTAAAAGCCTAACGGGTCGTTCGGTTACTGTATAAGATACATCTTATTCATGTATAAAAAGTTGCATTAGCTTTACTATGTTTGGTAGATGTTTTGTATTAGTTATAAAAGCCAACATAACTTATACCATGTTTGATTGGTAAGATTTTAAATGTTGTATAAAAGTTATTCATGTATTAATTTATACGGTGTTTGGTTGGTCTTTTGTAGTCCTACATAATTAATACCAACACAACTAATTATGAGGGAATCTATGTATAAATTATGCGGGTTAGACAATGAAATAAATTATGTGGGTATTATTTATACATGTATTAAGATGATAAATTACATATTTACCTTATTAATTTTTTTTTTATTGAAAACTTTACTGTTTTCCTAACTATGTTTGTTTTTTTTAAATTAATTTTTATATATAGACAGTTTTCATTTTTTTTATATACGTACAATTTTTATTTAGTTATGCAAATGTAAATATTTTATTAATATGAGAAATTTGATTATATATATATTGACGGTACATATGCTAATCAAATATTAGCATTATATATTATTATTCAATATATTCCACATATTTGATTAGCATGTATTATTATTTTGTAAATAATATATATTACGAGTAATAATTTACAACAAATTCAATATTCAATAGTTAATAATTCATGTATTGTAATCTCTATATAACTAAATAATACCTACATAACTAATATCTGCATAGTTAATACCCGTATAACTAAACCCTGCATAACTAAATCCTGCATAACTAATACCTGCATAACTCTAACCATTAACCAAACGGCCCCTAAGAGTACAAAATATGAGGGCCCAAAAGCTTGAGGTAATCCGGAGAGATTGGGGTCGAAGCGTATAATAATTTGACAATTATATGAATTATTATAATTAACTTTTCTAATACAGTTAAATTATATCATATAAATTGAGATATAGACCAAGAAAATAATTATTTTTTATTCCAATTGTTTCAAAGTAAAAGAAAATTATCCTTGCTTAACTTTTAAAAAGACTAAGTGAAATGGGTGTTCAAACAATATCAACATCTAAATATTATTTTTAATTTAACTTTAAATTACCCTTCAAATATGACACAATTTATATCTAATTTGATGTGAAGTATAAGATATAATAATTTCACACACAAAATGCAAGACTATTTTATTAATTTAGTTTGAGATACTAGACAATCCTGAGATTATTCTCACCATTTAGTGATGAAATAAGTTATTCATATATATAATAAAATAACTTATCTCAGAATAACTTATTTCCAACCAATCGAAACCTTACTTGATTAGCAAGCAATTAAAACCTTACCTCACTTCTTCTTCCTTTGTCTCTATTTTTTCAAAAAAAGCGGCTATTTTAGGTGGCAGGGGCGGCTAAGAACTTGCAACTTTGAGGTTTATTTGGTTAATCCATAAAAAACAACAACTTATTTATGATAATAATCATCTAATTAAGTACTTCAATTTGGTTAAAAGAAAATCTCTTTTAGCTTCGCCATGCTCTTTCAATTTACATTTTTTTGTACAGAAAACAAATAAAATACTAAATAAAAAAAATGTCAATATAATTCAAACGAATTACAAATGATAACATGTATAAATTATAAAATTAAGCACGATTATGAGAATTCTTTTTATTGTAATTGTCCTTGAAAAATAACCATTTTTATGCAATAGAAAGAATTGAATTTCACAATAAACAAAACAGTTTTTGGTAAAATATTCTAGTAATGTTAATATTAGAAATATTAATTATATTTCACAATACTTTAAGAAGATTTAATCATTAAGTATGGTATACAACTAACTTCATTCCTATTATATATCGAAATTAATTAAATAATTAATAGTTGTCAATATATAGAGTTTCAACTTAAGTTATTTGTAGAGATTTATAAATACTTGGATGACTTTATTAAACGATTTTCACAACTTAAATAACCATTCAAGGAATTAACTCCGGTTAGCTGATCTTTAAATACCCGTAATAGTGTCAAACTGTACCAAAGCATGCATGATATATAATACACAAAAAAAGAAATAATGAAATTGTAAAAATACGTTTTTCATAAATAGAAGTAGAAAAAAAGGGAAGAAGAAAAATCACTAAGACAAATTAAGAAATTGTGAGCGGGTGGCAAATTAAGGATTTTTGCCGATACAACAACAATAACAATAATATACTCAGTAAAATCTTACTAAATGGAGTCTGGGAAGGATAAATTTTGCACATACCTTATCATTACCTCATGAAGGTAGAGAGACAGAATTTATACCAATGGAGTTTGAAAAATAAAAATGTGGCGTGTGAGATTTGAACTTGGAAGTTCAAGATGAACTTTGAATTCCCTAAACCACCAAGTCCACCTCTAATCTTTATGACTAATGGATTCAAAATCTATGTACATCCACTAATGTTTTTTAAAAATAAAATATTTTATATATATATATAGTTTTTGATTGAATGAGTTCGGGTGAACACCCTCACTCCATCCGCCTCTGGTGTTGTGAGTCTTCTGAAGGGGGTGGGTGGGAGGGGAACTTTCTTGGAAAATGAAGGCTTTTAACCAAAAAGTCTAGCAATTTGGGCAGAACTGTAAAGTCCTCCAATGGAGGTTCTGTGATTTTGAGTCTAAGGAAGAAGATCAACAGTAAAGAATAAAATTGTGTATATTGTATTGAATGAATCTTTACAGAATATTCTACAGAATATATATACATGTGTTGACACCCAATTTTGGCTTTCCACATTTAACTAAGTTATAATAATAAGAATAATAAGAATAATAATAATAATAATAATAAAAGTATATATGTTATGAAATTTTTATAAGAACACGAAAAGATTTTTAATTATTTATTTTACCTGATGAATCTATTTCATAAATATTATTTCTTACAAAAATTAAATATATTATATTACTACTTACTTTCTCATTTTTTAATAAGTGTCGTTCTTAAGAATTGAATCTATTTTTGTTCAAATATAATTTCTTTTGTCGCAATGGATATTTTTCGTACTTTGTTTAAAATTAGAAATCTTAATTAATTAATGAGTTACTAATTTATATTAATTTAATTTTAATAGTGACTAATTTTATCAAATAAGCTAATCTTGTAAAATAATTTAATAAATTATGACTATTTAATAAAGAAGTAGTTATAATTTAAATGATTTTAATTTAAGCAATTTTGGCAATCCAAGTCCCCTTAAACCGGCCAATCCGTGTATGCCACGTAGGCAAGCACATAGATTGTGCTTCTTTAGCTTAAATCTTGACCCTACAATTAAATCTAATGGTCCTAGTTAATTAAGTTTTTATCATTATATAATATATAATATATATATATATATATATAAACTTTTCCTTTCAATTTCTGATTTATTTTAACCGTCCGATCAAACGATCGAACGGCCCAAATTAAATTCCAAATTATTTTCTTCTTTTCCATAAAATAGTACGCCGCCCTGTACTCTTCTTTTTCCAAAATCACGCTTTTCCTCTTTTTTTCCAGAAAGAAGACGTCTCCCCCGTACTCTTTCTCCTTCCTCAGAAATTTTTCCTTTCCCAAACGCGTTTTCCTCCTTCCCCATGGCCGCTCCTCACCTCTCCCATCGCCTCAGTCAGAAAACGGCTATGGACCGCTGGAAAATGTTAATTTTCGGTGGTTCCTTGCTCTATGTCCCCATCAGTCACTCAACCCCTTTCAAATCCGTCTGAAAAAGGCGATTCTTGGAAGAAACTTTCTTCCTCTTCATCATTATTCCTTCAAATTTGGCTTCCCTAGAATTCGAAAATTCGAATTCTTGAGGCCAAATGGAGGTTACGATTTGGCTATAAAAGGAGCCATTTGATTCCATTCAGAGATCATCCAAAAAGAATCCGGAAATCACTTAGAAAATCCAAGAATCGATTAAAATCATCCATCAACGAGCAAGAAAATCGCAGCCACTTCAAGTGTTTTGTTAGAGTTTGAAAGCTCTTCTCTTCTTGTCCTTTTGTTTTCTGTTTTGAGTTTGAATTTGAAGTTGGAATCTTGACGAAACACTCTTAATTTGCTGCTCCAAAGAAGGTAATCTCTTTTTCCTTTGTTTATAGCTACTTTAATTTCTGTCTTTTTAATTTTAGTCTACGTTGATCCCATAGTACGTTTTTTTTTATTCTTTGAGTATGTAGTTGCGATAATTTGCTGATTTAGATTTCTTTCAAGTTCCCTGTTTATGCTTGGCTCCCCTGTAATTCTAATTTCTTCTCCTGTTTTTTTTTTTTTAAACATGTGAACATTAGTTAGGCACAGTTATGTATTGTGATTACGATCATAGCTTGCTAATGTTCCTGTTTTCTTGGTCTTTCTAGCTTTATCATAAGTAGTTTTGAATTGGTTTACTCGTTTTAGTATGGTTTTGCTTGTTATGAATCTATTGGATATGCGATAGTCATTAGTGTTCTTGGATGTTCGAATCAGTTTATTAGTTGTTCGTGTCCTCGGGATCCATATCAAGTTGTTTTATTGAAATCAATTTGAAAAATGGTTTAATAAATTGTCCAATTTAAGTTTTGTTAGTTCTCTTTTCTCTGTTTGTTACCTCTTAAAATTAGAACGAGACCATCATTGGTTTAATAGGATACAAATATTTGTTTAAGTTAGTATTTATTTTGTCCCCTGATCTTATTAATCAATGCCTTAACCTTTCCTCTTTTTACAACATGCTAGCTTTAAATAATCAATATAGTGGTTAATCTTTATTCGCTTTAAGTTACAAAATGCCTTGATTAACTTTGAGTTTATAGTGTTTTCTCTTAGTTAAATAAATGTTTTATGTAGTGTTTTCCTTTAACATTGACCTGTTTTTATCTTTTTCTGGTGAATATTTCTGCCTTCCCTTCATAGTATTATTAATCAGGTCGTTACTCATAAGAATGTTTGAACGTCTGTAATTCACTCTCAAGTTCTATTTTGTGTCTGTTTTTTTTTAAGATTATAACTCGGCTGAAATTATACCTTGCCCTACGTGTGATTATCGAATTTTAGTACATAGAATGGTCGATATGAGCTAGAATATATACTCATGACGAGCAGATTTTGTGTGTATGTGTGTTTAAATGACATATACAGGTAGAAGGACCTCATGGTTATTAATGGACATTTGACTAGATATTTTCTTTTTTTTTCTCTAATTTGGTAGTGTATGTTGGTTTTCCCTTTACTGTGTAATTTCTTCCATGAAATTACCACCTGCATTATTCCGTACGTGGTCTTAATGTCCCAGTGGCTATCCTTAAACCTTATTTCATGTTTTACCAACATGCTTTAATGAATGGGTTGTTACGAACAATGTGTTATGCCTTTAGTTAGTATTACTCCTGTCAGACTAATAAGTTCGAATCTCGTTATAGTAATTCTTTGCTGTGCAAATTCGCCATGCTCTGACCTTGTGTAATCAAATTGATTTTGTAATAAGAGTCAACATCTATTTTTAGCATCAGGATATAATCAATTATGTTTTTAATCTCTGTTTTTCTTTCAAAAGTATGCTCAAAATACCCCCAATGACTTAATCATGCATTCCCTTAATACTTGTTGTACAAAATATGTCTCAAAGTTTCCTTACCAACCTTATCTAAATGAATCTAAGAGTAAGAGCATGTTTGGCTTCGAACTCGTTTTGTTAAGATTTCATAGTTTGTGTCAAGCAAGATTTATTCACCATGTTGACAAACCGTGGTTCATTTAAGTCTACGTACTAGCATACGTATTTTCTTTTGATATTTGTTGCTTTTGAAATCCCAACTTATCTTGAAAATTGTCCATATGGTTAACTTTAGAAACTTTTAAATCTTTGTCCTCTCTCTGTTGTGACTAGAAGAATCCTCTGTTAAAGCATAATGTTTTGCATCTGATGTAGTTGAACTTAGTCTATTAATTGATAGTCTCATTAATCCATATGTCGGCAGTCTAAGATATTTGTCGTTTTGGCGTCATACATGATTCTGTGAACTTAGCCCTTGTCCCATATTTTTTTTTTCTCATCTTGATTCCACTCTAAGTATTGGACCCCCACTTCGTATTTTATCTTATTATTTGTTGGTTATCTTTGTAATCTTGTGGGGGACAGGATAAAAAATGTATTCTTTCTTTAGGAACCATATAGTACTGTTTGCTTGTTTTATTAGACTTAAAAGAATAAACATATGCCCCTATGCTTCAGAAATGGTTGCAGGTACATTAAACCTTCCATCATATTATAAAAGCATATTCATATTCACGTGACTACATAATATTATTTATTATGTATTTTGATAAATATAAAGTCCACTTGCTAATTTTTTTCATCTTCTTATGTTTCATGTACAATCGGAGGGCTGGAGTTTCTACTTTAGAACTCATTTTGGCCTAAAATATTAGGCCAACAACAATTAGGATCATTGTTATACTCGGAGTCTCGTGAAATAGGAGTCTAACGTTCTTTAGTTTTCCCTTTACGATTTTGATTATATTATTTTGATATGTTGACTAACCTTTACTTATGTCTACATAACTCTTAAGTTTTTGATATATTAAATTGCTTGTCTTTTTATTTTGAAGATTATTCATGTGAGCTAATAATATTTGTTTGTGAATTTAGTGGAAATACTTTTAGAATAATTGATACAAAATATTTTTGGAAATGGGTTAACGTTTTAAGTTTTACTTATAACATTTTCTTAGGCCTTTATCTTAAGGAATATGAAAACTTATCATCTAAAATTCTCAATTAAAGTTTAAAGGGGCTAAAATAAATTTAGGCTTACTTATTGCTTAGGACCTTCAAATAAATTTGAAACTAGTGTAAATGCTAGGATAATTACCCTTTAGAAATTACTTATGACTAAGATATTCACCTTTAGACATGCATATTTTTTTTTAAGAAAATAAGTAGAAAAGTAGGCTTATATATTTAACAAAAAATAAATATAACCATAGAATAAGGCTCAATAGTTAGACCTATTTTTATACTCTTTACATCACCCCTTTATAAAATATATTGACTATTCTTATTTTTTGGATCAAACATTGCTAATAACTTTAATCTTTTAACATGCTATTTCAAAATTTTAGATATGTCAACAGGTTCAATTACAAGGTACACACAAAGGTATATATTCTATGATTTATTTTTCTCTCTACATAATCTATTTTTTTTATCTACTATCCCGAATGTTATTTATTTATTTTTATAATTTATTCCTACACTTTACACGTATTATTTACTAAATCTAATCTATCGCTAATTTATCCTTACATGTGAATAAAATAATTAACATTCACATGTTTTAAACAACTTACATATATATACTACATTTTATAATAAACATATTTAAGATCATAAACCTTCATATAATATTTTAACATCTAGTATTATTATTATTTTTAGAAAACTCCATTCTATAATTTAAATTACACATCACATATTACTACGTATTTACACCCAACTACTATCTTATTTTTATTTCACGTCTTAATAAGATGACAATTTTTTGTAAATTCAACATCTATGTATTTTTAGAATGAGTTGATTATGATACGACTATATTTTTTCTTACATATGAATTTATTATACATTTAAGTACATTTATTTCTTTATTTTTACAATATGATACAAATACTACTATCAAATCTATTTTATAAGACATATATATGTCGTACCTTGTAATTTACTCTTCTTTTTTTTAAAACTAATTAATTAACTTATCATTAATTTTTTAAAGAAAAAAAATAAACAGGTTTTTCAAATTGTATTTTTCTAAATTGAGTTTAAGGACTATCTTCGGATAGGCTCTGAGGGATGCTTAATACCTTTTCCTTGAGTAACCAAAACTCTTACTCAAAATTTCACTGGTTTTGCAAATCTAAACAGAGGTTATATTTACATATAAAAATGGTTTTCCTAATATTTTCTTTAAAATTTAGGTGGTGACTCTAAAACAAAAATAAAACAATTTTTTCAAAAATCAGAGTGTCAGCTGTATTATGTTGTGAACTGTTTCTGCCTGTTCGAAATAGGGTGCGACAGCTTGGCGACTCTGCTGGAAAATTACTTATATTTTAACCTTACAAAAACACTCAATTTAGGAATAATACTTGTGATTACTTGTTTAGTTTTGATTGTTTGTTTTACTGAATTGATATATTATTTTGACTGAAAGGTCGCAAGTAAAATCCAAATTTGTGTTCCTTATTTGTTTTAAAACACTACTTGTTACTGCTTTCTCTACACTATCCCTTGCACTTTCTATAGAGTCTTTGGCCGTACACACACACACACTGTACACGCGAGGGGTGTTCATGCACTCCTCCTAAACTCTCTTTGGATTTCTAAGTTTCAGAGTTGGTGCAATTAAGATAGTGCACATTTTCGCAATTACTCAGTCCCACTTTCAATCATTTAGGAAAAAAATTTATTCTTTAAAATAGGTCATGTTTCATAGCCTTAGGCAAGACAGTATACAGTATTGTCGTTGCATTTAGGAAATCACCCAAATGTCAATGAATTTCTTCTTTAAAACTCGATGACATAAACTTTGTGTGAAATTGTTATAAATTATCCAAACTTAAACACTTAACGAATTTGGAGCAAATAAACTCATCATACCCTTTACCCTTTCTTTCAGATGCAAATCAACCAAACCCTTTCTAATATCAGAATGATGACTGAGGTCCCTCGAACTCTTAAAGAGTGGTGGGAAAACATCCGAGTGGCATATGGGAATGAAATTATGCCACACTTGGGGTCGTTAACTGATCTGCTGAATGTGGAGGTAAACAAGTCACTCATTACTCTAATGATTGAATTCTGGCAACCAGCAACAATGATTTTTCAGTTCACGGACTTTGAAATCACACTAACATTGGAAGAGCTAAGTCAAATTGTTGATTTGCCGTTGGCTGGAAGAGCACCTTTGGCCTCCCGCACTACATCAGGAATCGACTTTCTCCAGTCTTTGGGTTTAAGGGTAGGTCGATGTTTGCGAAGAGTTGACGAGTGATGGATCAGGTTGGATTATTTGTTTAAAAGGTTCGGTCGTCGAGATAGCTATGATAGATTCCAACAAGAATTCTTTATCTCCAGGGTTGATTGGGAGAGACTCAAGGCTATTGTCTTCGTGACGACCTTTTTGGGTATTATGATATTCCCAAAGAAAAAGGGTTGTGTCGACATCAACCTACTGCCTATGGTCATCTTCATGTTTGGAGGACCTATTAGAGTGACCATGCTGCCCATGATCTTGGTAGATATATTTCGATCATTATCCCTCTGCTCTAGAGGATATGATCCTTTTAAGTGAAGTAACCTATTGCTACAGATTTGAGCATTGGAACACTTCTATAAAAGACAAGTAGAAAATGGCATTGAAGTAGACTTACACAACAAAATCAGAAGCCATGCGATGAGATGGAGCATGTGGGATGCCCCAAATAATGAAGATGGTTGGCGCCTTTTCCTGACCCACCTCACAGGGAACCACATTCAATCTCGACTATCGTGGGTCCATGGCCTAGCTTTGTTGAGAGCTAACCAGACTTATTTCATTAAGTATATTGGATTAGAAGGCTTCCAGCCTTACGCACCTCTAAGAGTGCTCCGGTAGTTTGGGATTACCCAAGGCGTTCCTATATGGTCAAATATGGCATTGATAGAGGTTTATTATGAAGGAAGAATCCCGATCGAAAGGATCGCTATTTTGGTACAAGGATAGTGCAGTATTCTTGACTCAGACATGGGCATTGAGTCGTGGTGCACGCCTGAATATTATACTTGGTTTACGATGGGAGGAATTCTCACTAGACCTATCTATGAGGGAATCTTGGGGTTCACAGACACTCAAAGATCAAATCAAATTGGCACGGAGCTACTGAACCTCATGCACATCACTAAAACCATGTATCAACAGGTGACCCCACGATCTATTGACCATCTCATACATGCAGTTGATGATGAGCCAAATGAAGATGGAGGAAGACCCAGAAGAGGATCCTAGAAAGCCAACTGAGGAGATGGAAGAGGATCCAGAAGAATACTCAGAGAATGACCCTAACTTGTATGATCCCAAAGATGGAGGAGTGATGCATATGGAGGATGAACTTGCTCCAACAGTAGAAGACGCTCACTCGAAATATGGTTCCATAGGGTTTGATGAAAAGGAGGATTCAAATGACTGGGAATGGAAAATCGACGAATCCCCAGAGTATCACCCGGGTCCTTACTATGATGTGGACGATGACGATGATGATGCCCCAACCTGGCTGTAGATCATCTTTCTTTTTTGAATTCCCTCATAAGCTCTTTTAAAGTGTCGTGTAGCCTATCCCTCTTGTATGCCTTATGGCCACCCCTGTACTTTCATTTCTTTGGCTTCTGACCGCCTACATCGTTGTAATAGCCAAGCTAATTAATCAATGAAGTTATGTTTGCTCCAAATCTAAAATGTGTTTAAATGGATCATTCATTATCAAACTAATTGCAACGTAGGCCTACCTCAGGCAAAAAGAGGTTCTACATTAGGACACATTTTGAATGTCGCCGAATTAGCGTATATATGTGTTACATTTACATATTTGTTACATCTTTCAATATTTCCCAAACTAACATATTTCTTTTTCTTTGTTTTCTTTTCTTTATTTATCCCCAAAAGTACGTTGATTTGTGTCGACTTGCAAACTGGCTGACTCACGATACAACCTTCAATCAAAAGGAAAGATGACTGATAAAGACGACTTCAACGCTGCCGCAAACATAATAGTACCTATTGAGAATCTCAAAAGTTCTCGAAGTATAGCTGACATTCAGAAGAGGAAAGTATGGCTCACATGGAACAAGAACTTGAGGGAAGAATTGCGTCAAGTGCGAGACTTGGCCAAACTATCGGCGACCACTTTCCCTACTTTCAAGACACCTATCTACTTTCCAAAGGCTAACTTGCCTTCTGCCGACAGCCAGAACTGACTCAACATGCTCCTACTTACGATCGAGTTCCACCAGTTTCTCCAACCGCAGTCAGGCCTGACCTTTCTAATCGCGACCCTACCATACCTACAATGTAGCATGTACTTGGGGCACATGTCGCCGATCCCTATGAGCCACATATTCCACCTGTATATGCCGCTGGAGCTCTCACCTTCACAATGCCAGCAGTGGTTAATGTACCGTATGAAGTCGATCAATATGCAAAAATGGAGAAAGATGCTCGGTTGAAAGAGGATACGTCGATTAATGCCCAACTTGAGGGACTAAGAAAGGCATTGAAAAGCTTACAAGTTACTAGAGGAACGGAGATTCTGGATTATGATGACTTGTGCATCCACCCAGACATTGACATGCCGGTAGGGTAAAAACCACCAAAGTTTGACATGTTCGATGGAAAAGGTGACCCTCACACACATCTGAGGGCATACTGTGACAAGTTAGTTGGTGTAAGGAGGAATGAGAAGCTGAGGATGAAGTTGTTTATCCGGAGTCTGTCTGGAGAAGCATTGACCTGGTACACCCGCCAAGACCCTCGCAAATGGCGTGACTGGCAAGAAATGGCTGAGGACTTCATGACTCGTTTCAGATTCAATACTGAAATTACTGCTGACAGATTCTCATAGGACAATATACAGAAAAAGACATCTGAGAATTTCTAGGAATATGCACGATGTTGGAGAATCGAGGCCGCAAGGGTGCAACCACCACTAGATGAGAGTGAGCTCTCAAAGTACTTTATTCGAGTTCAAGAAGGTATCTACTTTGACAAGATGATGTCAATGATGGATCAGAAGTTTGCAGAATTGGTCAAGATGAGAGACTTTATAGAGGAGGGTGTTAAAACTAGGAAGATTCAGTCTATGGTCGCATTGCAAGCTGCAAGTAGGGCAATACAATCGGGTTCCATTGACGGCATCAAAAAGAAAAGGGAGGATGTTTCAGCTGTCACTTACCAGCAAGGAGGACCATCCCACCGATACCCCAATAATCTCCAAATCACTGCGCATACTTCATACGTCCCAGTATATAATACCCAACCACACTATAATCCACCCCGAGCACCAACATACCAAAATCCTCCAAGACCATATGTTCCTGTCCAAGCACCAATCCACCAAAATAGACCAGCATATGCACCGAGACCACATCTAAATCTTGAAGCTAGAAATGCTCGCACTTACACACCGATTGCCGAACCCTACGCCTAATTGTTTGAAATATTGAGGACAGCAGGAGTGTTGCAACCAGTTGAAGGAAAACTTCCCGATCCAATCCCTCGTAACTTCGATGGAAACAAGTGATGCACTTACCACTCGGGAGTCCAGGAACATGATACAAAAGATTGTTATGGCTTGAAGAACCAGATCGAGTCGTTGATCAGGAGAGGAGTAATCAAATGCAATCCAGCACCTCCCAATGTAAACAAAAACCCCTTGTCAAACCATGAGAATCGGGAAGTCAACATGGTTACTCTGGAGGATGAATATGGGCCCCCCGACTATGCGAACATAGATGAAGCAGATGCAATGACATCTTTGGCACAACTTGTTATCACTGTTCAACTAAGGGAACCTTTGACTGTCCAAACATATCTCCCAAGAGTTGTAGTGACCACTCTAATTACTAGAAAGCCTGAGTATGACACCAAAGCAGTCCCTTGGGACTATCGAGCTGGTGTCAAGGGAAAGATGATCGATATTGTCGTGCCTCAAGGAATGACTAGGTCGGGGAGGTGTTATGCCCCAGAGGACCTAAATCAAAGAGTTGTTGGAAAAGAACAGAATCCAAAGAAGAATGTTACCGATGCTGAATCGCAGAATTTTGGAAGAAGATCTAGCCTAAAGACTATTCAGTCGAAGAGTAGTTGAAGAAGACGCATGCCCATATATCTATTTTGTCTCTACTTATGAGTTCTGAAGCTCATATGAATGCTTTGATGGAAGTGTTAAACAAAGTGAATATTCCAAAAGAGACCACCAGTGAAACCTTAGCTTCAACGATTGGAAGAATAGTGGAAGCTAACAAGATTTCTTTCCATGATGATGAGCTGCCTGCAGAACGGGCTAGGCACAACAAAGTGCTTCACATCGCAGTCAGGTGTTGTGATAAAGTTGTGACCCGAGTTCTAATTGATGGTGGTTCCGAATGCAACATCTGTCCTTTTACCACTTTAAGGGATTTAGGTGTTAATATGGGAGAGATAAAGGAAAGTCGTGTGAAAGTTAGAGCTTTTGACGGAGCGCAAAGAAGTATCATTGGAGAGATCTATCTCACATTGCAAGTGAGGCCGACTGAATTCCTCATTCTGTTTCAAGTGATGGATGTATCATCCAACTACAACATGTTGTTGGGAAAACCATGGGTTCACATGGCAATAGCGGTTCCTTCTACTCTTCACCAATGTGTAAAGTTTGAGTGGAGTCACACAGAAGTTGCCATCCACGGAGAGCTCAGTCACCCCATCCTTTCTGTTAATTCTATCCCAGTCACTAATGAGTTAGACGGAGCAACTTTTCACACTTTGGAAATTATGCAAGCTATAAGGGTCAGTGAGGAAGCAGAAACAGATGATACAAAATTGTCAAGTGCAACAAAAATGGTTACGTCAGAGATGTTGAAGTATGGGTATCAGCCTAAGAGTGGACTTGGACCTAAGTCCAATGGCATAGTTGAGCCGATCCAGCTGAAGCATTAGAGAGGTACCAACAAACTCGGATATGAGTTTGCCTCGAGAAGAGACCATCACAGGTCAAGCGATACGATATTTGTACCAGAACAAGTTTTGATTCTAGATCAAGCTGGCGTTGATGACATCATAGAAGGAATAGGCAATATGTTCGTGGCCATGGTTGGAGAAGAGGAAGAGATAAATCTCAACAAATTGACCATTCGTGATGCCGAACCTGGAGAAATCTTGTAGAATTGGACCATCAGCCCGTCCCTGTTTCAACCAGAGTCCTGGTAGTGTGGAAAAGTAGTCTTGATTTTAAAATTTGCATGATCAAATTGGGGTTTGAATCATGCCTAATCTTTTGTTGCTTGCCTCTTCTAAAAGCTAGATTGCTTTGAAATAAAAAGTCTTTATTTTCTTTGAAAAATTTCTCGTTATTTTAAATATCTATTTATTTTTGCTTACCTTTTACACTTTTCAGCACTCATATTAATAAAAATCCTCGTTCAACGGTTATGACATGTAACGAATCCACCAAGCAAGGTGAAAACGATGAATAAGATCACGAAGAGTACGATGAAAGCATGATGCTAGAAAATCTACCACATGAGATCCAGCAAGTTGAAAGTCAGAAAAAACCCAATATGGATGAAACAGAGGTTGTCAACTTAGGAGATGAGGAAATCATGAGGAAACACGAGTCAGCATACATTTGGAAGCTGAAATAAAGCAAGAGTTAATAGAATTGCTTAAGCAGTATGTTGACGTATTTGCTTGGTCTTATGATGACATGCCAGGATTAAGCACTGATATTGTCTCGCACAAATTACCGACTGATCCCACTTGTCTACCTGTTAAGCAAAAGACAAGAAAATTCAAGCCAGATTTGAGTTTAAAGATCAAGGAGGAGGTAACTAAGCAAATTGAGGCGAACGTTGTGAGGGTTACAAATTACCCCACATGGTTAGCCAATATTGTGCCTGTGCCAAAAAAGGATGGAAAAATCAGAATATGTGTGGACTATCGAGATCTCAACAGGGCCAGTCCTAAGGATGATTTCCCTCTTCCAAATATTCATATACTCATCGATAATTGTGCAAAACATGAGTTGCAATCATTTGTCGATTGTTTTGCAGGGTATCACCAAATCCTGATGGATGAAGATGATGCAGAGAAGACCGCATTTATCACTCCATATGGAGTGTATTGCTACAAAGTAATGTCATTTGGTCTAAAAAATTCCGATGCAACCTATATGAGGGCCATGACTACCATTTTCCACGATATAATCCACAAGGAAATTGAAATGTACGTGGATGATGTCGTTATCAAATCCAAAAGAAGTTCAGACCACCTGGATGACTTATGAAAGTTCTTTGAGAGGTTGCGTAAGTATAATCTGAAGTTGAATCCAGCAAAGTGTGCATTTGGAGTACCCACGGGAAAGCTACTGGGATTCATTGTTAGTAGGAAAGGCATAGAGTTAGATCCATCAAAGATAAAGGCAATCCAGGAGCTACCTCCACCCAAAACCAAGAAACACGTGATGAGTTTCTTGGGAAGACTGATTTACATCAGTCAGTTCATAGCTCAATCCACAGTAATATGTGAACCCATATTCAAGTTACTGAAGAAGGATGCTGCCACGAAATGGACAGAGAAATGCCAAAAGGCTTTCGATAGAATTAAAGAATACTTGTCCAACCCACCAGTATTGGTCCCACCAGAGCCTGGAAAGCCTTTGTTATTGTATCTATCTGTCATGGATAATGCATTTGAATGTGTATTGGGGCAGCATGATGAGAAAGGAAGAAGAGAGCAAGCTATTTACTATTTGAGCAAGAAGTTCACACTATACGAGGTAAGATACACCTTATTGGAACGAACATGTTGCGCTTTGACTTGGATTGCACAAAAATTTAGGCATTACCTATCTGCATACACCACGTACTTGATCTCAATAATGGATGCACTAAAATATATCTTTCAGAAACCCATGCCTACGGGTAAACTGGCAAAGTGGCAAATTTTGTTGAGCGAGTTTGATATTGTGTATGTGACACAGAAGGCCATCAAAGGACAAGCCCTGGCTGATCACCTCGCAGAAAACCCGGTGGACCAGGATTACAAGCCACTCACGACCTACTTCCCTGATGAAGATGTTTTGTTTGTAGGAGAAGACATATCAGAGTTGTATGATAGATGGAGAATGTTTTTTTATGGAACATCAAACTCTATTGGAGTTGGAATAAGAGCAGTCTTAATTTTGGAAACTGGTCAGTATTACCCAATCTCGACCAAGATTAGGTTCTACTGTGCCAATAACATGGCAGAATATGAAGCTTGTATTCTCGAACTCAGGATGGCCATCGATATGAACATCAAAGAACTCTTAGTGATTGGAGATTCCGACCTATTGGTTCATCAGGTGCAAGGAGAATGGACCACTAAGAATGTCAAGATCCTGCCTTATCTGCATTGCATTAAATAATTGGGTAGGAGATTCGCAAGGATTGAGTTCAAGCATGTCCCTCAAGCTCAAAATGAGTTTACTGATGCTTTGGCAACATTGTCCTCGATGATTCAACACCCAGAAGAATTACATCGACCCTATCGATATAGAGATACTTGATCAACATGCTTACTGTTTTCATGTAGATGAGGAACTGGATGGAAAACCCTGGTATTATGACATCAGAAGATTGATAGAAGCACAAGAATATCCTGAAAATGCCACAAGCAAGCAGAAACGGACTTTGAGGAGGATGTCCAATCATTTCTTCCTTAACGGAGAAATCCTATATAGGAAAACTTCTGATTTAGGATTACTGAGATGTGTAGACGCCGCAGAAGCGACAAGGCTTTTGGAAGAAATACATGCAGGAACGTGTGGACCTCAAATGAATGGGTTCACTTTGGCAAAGAGATTTAAGAGCTGGATATTTTTGGGTGACCATGGAGAGAGATAACATTCGATATGTGCAAAAGTGTCATCAGTGTCAAGTGCATGGAGATTTTATACGAGTTCCACCGAATGAGCTCAATGTGATGGGTTCCCCTTGGCCATTTGCTGCTTGGGGCATGGACGTTATCGGACCCATAGAGCCCCCCGCGTCAAATGGACATCGTTTCATCCTGGTGGTTATCGATTATTTCACAAAATGGGTCAAAGCTTCGACATACAAGGCAGTGACTAAGAAGGTAGTGGCAGACTTTGTTCGCAATAACATAGTTTGTCGGTTTGGAATTCCAGAATCAATCATAACAGACAATGCAGCCTACATCAACAACGATCTTATGAAAGAAACTTGTGAAAGGTTCAATATTGCTCATCAAAATTCCACGGTTTTCGCCCACAGATGAATGTGGCAGTTGAGGCTGCAAATAAGAATATCAAGAAGATTTTAAGAAAAATGGTGGACGGTCATATGCAATGGCATGAGAAGCTACCATATGCTTTGCTCGATTATCGCACCACAATCAGAACGTCAACTCGGGTAACTCCTTATATGTTGGTTTATGGTTCAGAGGCAGTAATACCTGCCGAGGTGGAAATACCATCTTTAAGGATTATCCAAGAGGTTGGTCTAGACGATGCAAAATGGATACGTAGCAGGCATGAGCAATTGATGCTCATCGATGAAAAGAGAATGGACGCCGTTTGTCATGGCCAACTCTACCAGAACAGAATGACCAAAGCGTTCATTAAGAAAGTCAATCCTCGACAGTTCACACCGGGGCAGTTAGTGTTGAAAAAGATCTTTCCTCACCAAGGAGAAGCCAAAGAGAAATTTGCACCAAATTGGCAAGGACCCTACATGGTTCATAGAGTACTCTTAGAGGAGCGGTAATCTTAGCAGAAATTAACGGCAGAGTAAGCACAAAGCCAATCAATTCAGACGCCATCAAGAAATACTACATCTGAAGAACTCAAGATTAGAGTTTATTTTGTGTATTGTCACATTTTTCGTTGTAACAGAACTACGTTTAGACCTGACTTCCTACGGCGGGGTACGTAGGTAACCCATATCGGATTCGGTATCCCTTAGAAAACCCAAAATCATCATTTCCATGTATTTAGAACTACGCTCGACTTGAATTCCCTCGATGGGATACGTAGGTAATCCTTATCGGATTCGGTCCCTTGCATTTTTTTTACCTTCCTATTGTATCTGAACTACGTCCTGACCTGATTCCCCTTGGATACGTAGGCAACCTGAGTCAGGCATGATTAATGCATTTCATATTTTTTTACTCTCCCCTATTGTATTTGAACTAAGTCCTGACCTGATTCCACTTGGATACATAGGCAACCTGAGTCAGGCTCGGTCATTGCATTACATGTTCTTACATTTATTTCATATTTTTCACTTTCCTATTTGTATCGAACTACGTTACGACCTGATTTCACTTGGATACGTAGGCAGCTTGAGTCAAGTTTGGTCATTGCATCACATACTTCTATGTCTCCCACTTGTATTCGAACTACGTTATGATCTGATTCCTATTTTGGGGATACGTAGGTAGCCTGAGTCAGGCTCGATCAATTCTTTGCATACCCTTAGGAAACATTCCTCATAGTTAGCGTAACCTCAGAATATTGAAGAATATCAATCATCGCAGTGTCTGCAAAAAATCTAGGAAAGCTTCATCAGAATGGTAAAAGCTACTGGAGGACTATGTTGGATATAGTCAACAAAATGGAAAGCTCGATGGACTTCGGAACATGTCATAATCTAAAAACGCTGGATAATTACTATATATATATATATACCTAATATATATGTAGTATACTTATTTTCTAGAAAAATAAGCTAATTCTTTTCAAAAATATTTTTTCTACTCATCCACCTACAAAGTCTCTAGGTTAAGAAACTATGTGCGGTACTGACAAGGTGTCGAAGGATTCTAGTGACGAGGCTTCAGTCCGCAAGTCGATACAAATCAACACCCCCTCCCAAACTAAATTTTTCTTTGAGTGCAAGAATACATGAATCAAGAAAATAACATCACGTCTCGGGGAATGACCAGAAACGCCATTCGATTTCTCACAATCATGAGCCAAAATACTCTTTCTCTACTTCATTTCCTCGAAATACTTCAACTTGCATCTTATGACTAAAATATATTTTGTTTAAATCTTTGTAGGTACGCTCTAGATCTAGATTAAATACTGAAGGAAAGAGGATCCTCGTAGGAAAATAGGATAGTTAGCTTTCTTTCAAAATAACTCCACTAACTGGACCTTGTAATCTAACCTCATCAACAACTCCGCCAATCGGAGACCACCGTCTAACAGTGCCAAACTCCACAAGTTTGGGGTTGTACATAGCAAATGTCACTCAAACTCTACCGATCAGAGGCTCTACATAGCAAACATTGTTCAACTCCGCCAACCGGAGGCTGTACATAGCAAACATCGACCGAACTCCGACAATCGGAGCCTGTATATAAGCAAAAGAAGCAACACTCTGCCAATCGGAGACCACATCGTAGTGATGTCACTGAAGCTCCATCAATTCGGGGCAAGCACACATAGAAACACTGTCACACGCCGATAATTAAATTTACATTACAATCTTTACACAACCGGATACATGCTTTTACATTACAACAGCCTCGCCAGCCGGAGGCTTTACATTACAAGCTTTACACAGCCGGATACAGGCTTTTACATTACAACAGCACCGCCAGCCGGAGGCTTTACATTACAAGCTTTACCCAGTCAGATGCAGGCTTTTACCATACAACAGCCCCACCAGTCGAGGGCCTCTATATTACAAGTTACTTTACCTACATCACACTCACAACACAAAAAGATACATCATCAATCGTTTGAACATCTACACTCAACTCTTTACATTGCTATTTCAATTTATAATTTTTGAACCGCAACAGGTACTTTTTACCCTGTTACATGTTTTGCAGGACAACGCATTATAGCGAGGAACTCTCTCTAAGCAGCAAACTAGGGCAAGTTAGTGCAATGTCAAGCATCACTAGCTACGTCAAGGATTCACTTTCAAAACTCAACTCAACTCGATTTTCAAAAGTTCATATTTAAATTTCACTTATAGCTCTTTCGTGTCTCAGTCAGTTCATTGTAACTCGACACTGGCATCCTTTGAAAATTCATCTATCTACCTTGAGTCTTCAGTAGAGATTGCTACAAAGCATTTCTCATTCAAGTTTCTTTAGAACTATATCTCACCCTTCTATTCGTACTAATCTCTTCATACCTCACCACCAAAAGATTTCAGTATTACCATAATTCGATACTGGGGCAAATTTTCAATAAAATTTGCTTTGTTCCTACACTCTCGAACTACATATGACCTGATTTCTCATGAAACCTGAGATATGTAGGCAGCTCGGAAGCTAGAGTTCGGCCATAACTCTATAAACATTCGTTATTGCTCAAAGTGTATTTTGGTGGATCGCCTAAAATTGGATTGTGTCAATATTTCTTTGTCCACGTCATCTTTACTCTCTTCCATGGACAAAGAAAGGGGCAAGCTGTTGACACCCAATTTTAGCTCTCCACATTTAACTAGGTTATAATAATAATAATAATAATAATAATAATAAAAGTATATATGTTATGAAATTTTTATAAGAACACGAAAAGATTTTTAATTATTTATTTTACCTGATGAATCTATTTTTTAAATATTTTTTCTTACAAAAATTAAATATATTATATTACTACTTACTTTCTCATTTTTTAATAAGTGTCGTTCTTAAGAATTGAATCTATTTTTGTTCAAATATAATTTCTTTTGTCGCAATGGATACTTTTCGTACATTGTTTAAAATTAGAAATCTTAATTAATTAATGAGTTACTAATTTATATTAATTTAATTTTAATAGTGACTAATTTTATCAAATAAGCTAATCTTGCAAAATAATTTAATAAATTATGACTATTTAATAAAGAAGTAGTTATAATTTAAATGATTTTAATTTGAGCAATTTTGGCAATCCAAGTCCCCTTAAACCGGCCAATCCGTGTATGCCACGTAGGCAAGCACATAGATTGTGCTTCTTTAGCTTAAATCTTGACCCTACAATTAAATCTAATGGTCCTAGTTAATTAAGTTTTTATCATTATATAATATATATATATATATATATATATAACTTTTCCTTTCAATTTTTGATTTATTTTAACCGTCCGATCAAACGATCGGACGGCCCAAATTAAATCCCAAATTGTTTTCTTCTTTTCCAAAAAATAGTGCGCCGGCCTGTACTCTTCTTTTTCCAAAATCACGATTTTCCTCTTTTTTTTTCCAGAAAGAAGACGTCTCCCTCGTACTCTTTCTCCTTCCCCAAAAAATTTTCCTTTCCCAAACGCGTTTTCCTCCTTCCCCATGGCCGCTCCTCACCTCTCCCATCGCCTCAGTCAGAAAATGGCTATGGACCACCGGAAAATGTTAATTTCCGGTGGTTCCTTGCTCGATGTCCCCATCAGTCACTCAACCCCTTTCAAATTATTAATCAGGTCGTTACTCATAAGAATGTTTGAACGTCTGTAATTCCCTCTCAAGTTCTATTTTGTGTCTGTGTTTTTTTTTAAGATTATAACTCGGCTGAAATTATACCTCGCCCTATGTGTGATTATCGAATTTTAGTACATAGAATGGTCGATATGAGCTAGAATATATACTCATGACGAGCAGATTTTGTGTGTATGTGTGTTTAAATGACATATACAGGTAGAAGGACTTCATGGTTATTAATGGACATTTGACTAGATATTTTCTTTTTTTTTCTCTAATTTGGCAGTGTATGTTGGTTTTCCTTTTACTGTGTAATTTCTTCCATGAAATTACCACCTGCATTATTTCGTACGTGGTCTTAATGTTCCAGTGGCTATCCTTAAACCTTATTTCATGTTTTACCAACATGCTTTAATGAATGGGTTGTTACGAACAATGTGTTATGCCTTTAGTTAGTATTACTCCTGTCAGACTAATAAGTTCGAATCTCGTTATAGTAATTCTTTACTGTGCAAATTCGCCATGCTCTGACCGTGTGTAATCAAATTGATTTTGTAATAAGAGTCAACATCTATTTTTAGCATCAGGATATAATCAATTATGTTTTTAATCTCTGTTTTTCTTTCAAAAGTATGCTCAAAATACCCCCAATGATTTAATCATGCATTCCCTTAATACTTGTTGTACAAAATATTTCTCAAAGTTTCCTTATCAATCTTATCTAAATGAATCTAAGAGTAAGAGCATGTTTGGCTTCGAACTCGTTTTGTTAAGATTTCATAGTTTGTGTCAAGCAAGATTTATTCACCATGTTGACAAA
>JAJOOO010000916.1:0-49779 GCA_029582685.1 Solanum piurae
ACATCTTAAGGACAATAGTACTGCTAAAAATCAAATATTTTAAATTCCGACATTGTGCCGAAAAGTTCAATTAACAAGCTTACCTCCCAAGTCTTTTGTGATGCTTTATAAGGCCAAGTCCAACACCATCAATCCCTGCAATGTTCCGAGTAAATAAAACCTAGTTTAATTAACTTACAGATTAGCTATTTAGATCACTGTATGAACAGTTCATAAACGCTGATACAAAGAAGGTTATCTGTCTAGCGTGTGGTACTGTCAACATTTGCACTATGGCTTTGTTCACGAGCAATAAGTTACAGCTTTACCATTACAGAGGATCTTACAGATTGCTTTTTCTGCTATATTGTCCATTTACTGAAGATATATAAAAAATGAGTAAAGTTGCTGTCCAATGAATCACCTGGTAAGTAGAGCAATAGAGGGGAGTCTTCCATAGGAGCAGCGCAGTCCAAGGGTGAAAACCAGCGTGGTGGCCCACCGTCGGATCCGGACGCAATCATATCCTTGCTCCATTCCATGAAATCTTTCATAATCAAAGTAGTTGTTTGCTCTAGCTCAGTGGAGTCAGTTATGGAGTTGTTGGACATCGGTACTGTTGGCGGTTGCTGGCCGATAGAGTTAGTTGATCTCCCAGAAGTTGCAGCTGCAGATGCAATTTTGAATCTGGAGGGGGTGATGCGGAGGCATGAGTTCCGATATTGGAGAATCGGCGAAACACCGGCCGCCGTGTAAGTGCCGGTGGAAATAGCCGCCATGGACAAAAAACAAAATGCGTTTCGCTTTTGCAATAGGTAAGAAAGCTGTTATACTCATCTTCCTTTCACTTTTATATTTACTTTTGTTCAAAAATAAACAATCATAAAACCAAAACAATATTGACTACCTATATCCATATCAATATGTACCGACATCGTTCAAATTCTGAATTTATCTTTAAAAAATCATTAATAATATACACAAATTATTATAACATAATTTAGAACGTAATAAAAAAAATTGAATTTTAAACTTATAAATATTAAACTCTAGCTCCCATTTTAGCCAGCCAACTTAATCACATGTTAATTGTTATCATAGCATAAAAGGCAGCCATTATTAGCTCATTCACATGTTAATTGTTAATTAATGTGGATGGTGTTATCCGTGCCGACTCAATAAGATTGGGGGCCTCAAGCGAAACTTAAGTGAGGGGCTCTAATATTTTATATTTTTCATCATATATACTTTTATTTAAAAATTTCTAGCTTTTTTAGATGCGAAGTCATTGACAACGATTTTATAATAGATTTTTTTTAATAATTCCTTTTTCAATTGATAATATAGCTAATTCATTTAATCTCATTTGAGACATTGTTGATCTTAAATAAGATTTAATCAATTTTAGTTTCAAAAAAAATCTTTGGGCTGAGACAACGGTTATAAGAATTGTTAACATTATTCTATAAGCAATATGTATAAATAGAAAATAATCAAGTCTTTTTATTTCATTGAGTATTTTCATTACATCATTATCGTCCACGTATATTATTTCTCTTCATCTAGTGATCTCAATTTACCACTAAATAAGAAACCAAAAATATTTTCATATGCTTCAATTGGTTCAATTCTATTTCGAAGTGAAAAAATAACTTGATATATATATATAGTAATCAACTCTAATTTCAAGGGACTTTGTGATTTCGTTATCAATACTTTCATCAAATTGTTTCTTACAAAATTCACGTTTTATATTCATTTCAAATGCAATTTTCTTAGTACAAATTATAGAACTCATAGTACATATAATTTTTATAAAAAAACAATATTTACAAGTAAAAATAAAAATAAAAATGGGGCCTCAAGCGGTGGCTTTAGTGGCCTAAGGGTTGGGACGGCCTTGGGTGTTATGCTATCTGTATTTTAAATCAATACTAGTGATAACAAAACTTTGGAGAAAATAATCAAAATGGTCCTTCATATATTGGGGTTGCTTTATTTTGGTCCTTAATATATTCTAGGTGATTGAAATAGTCCTTCATGTATGACAAAATGTGGTCAATTTAGTCTTTTATCCTAAACTTAACAATTTACCCCAAAAAACTGTTAAATATAAAGGTGGAACCCACATAACTTACAAAATCCACCATTTTGATCACCTTTATTAGCTCAAAGAAAGAGTTTCATGAATTCTAAAACACTTGAACTTACAACAGTTTCAAATAGAATTATGTTTGTAATTGTGTGATTAGATGTTAGAGAAAATAGTGTTTTAGAATTCATGAAACTCTTTCTTTGAGCTAATAAAGATGGTAAAAATGGTGGATTTTGTAAGTTATGTGGGCCCCACCGTTATGTTTAACAGTTTTTGGGGGTAAATTATTAAGTTTAGGGTAAAAGACTAAATTGAACACATTTTGTCATACATAAAGGACTATTTCAATCACCTAGAATATATTAAGTAACAAAATAAAGCAACCTCAATACATCAAGAACCATTTTGATCATTTTCTCCAAAACTTTGCAAAAACAGTAAATTTTAAAGTTTAAATCACATAGTGAAGAACATAAATCAATTAACAGAAACTAATACTCCTGTAAAACATACCATAATCTGTAACAATCGTATGAAACAGAAAAGAAAGAAAATCGAGTCCACTAAATGTACAGTGTCCTCTTAAAAAAATTATTCTCCTATAGTATCCGAGGTTTGAATTGGAATATATCCTCCTAGGATAGAACAATTTTATTCACCATTGGAATATATCCTTCCAGGATAGAGTGATTCTATTCACCATTGGAATATATCCTCCTAGGATAGAACGATTCTATTCACCGGTGTATTAATACCCAAAACAATGGTGTCAGCGAGCCACTCAACGATAGTAAAGTACATGAATAATGAATTGCGAGTCGGGTTTCGGCTCATTATTTAAATAATTAAAAACGTTTTGGCCATTTAGTTTAATTAAATTAAATTAATTAAAACTTTGTTCAAAAAATAATCTCTCTATCATTTTCCGAAGCCGAGCGAACGACGATGACGACGGCACAAGGGGGGTCTCTCTTTCCAACCCTTTTAACAATTAGTAGAAGTGTTTCTCTATTTAAACACTTGAACATTTCTTTTCACCACCAATGAGGGAGAAATGTTTTTTTTTTCTTACTAAAGCATAATAACCTTAATAATTCCTCTTTTTATCTTCCCTTCATTTCCCATTATTCTTACTATATACTCCATCCGTCCCGAATTACTAGTCCACTTTTGAATTGACACACCTATTAAGAAAACAATTATTGATATAGCGAGTTTACCATTTTACCCTTATTAATTATGAAGTTGATGAATTTGAAACTTAAGATTTTCAACAAGTTCTACCTTTTTCAAAATAATTAATTGAAAGTATAATAGGTAAAAAAAAAATTGTCCTTTCTTGATTTGTCAAAATGAACAAGTAATTAAGGACAACTAATAAAGGAAAAATGGACAAGTAATTAGAGACAGTGGGAACACCCAACATATGGATGGTACATGAAATTTGCATGCCACATTATTTCTAGTATAAATTTTAGGAATCACATAGTTTTAATATGAAATTACAATTTATCCCTATTTAGTTTGTAATTACATTAATCCCTGAAAAAGTAAAACAAACTGGATACATAATATGTAGCTCGGATAATTATAAAATAAACCGGATACATAATATGTAGCTCGAATACATTAAAAACTAGTTCAAATACATTAAAAACTAGCTCGGATACATTAAAAACTAGCTCGAATACATCAAAAACTAGCTCGGATACATTATAAAATAATTTAAAATTAGGAGAGAAATAAGAGATTTTAGAGATTTTTTGAAATAGAGGAAAATATTAGAAATAAGGGAAACATAAGAAGTGTATTTCAATAATTTTTCCTTATTTCTACCTTTAAAAATGTGTATTG
This sequence comes from Solanum piurae, assembly GCA_029582685.1. Taxonomy (NCBI): domain Eukaryota; kingdom Viridiplantae; phylum Streptophyta; class Magnoliopsida; order Solanales; family Solanaceae; genus Solanum; species Solanum piurae. Next base: position 3,929 of record JAJOOO010000916.1, read on the forward strand.
GAAAACAATACTCTTGATTGAAGGCGCAACACATTGCCTCGCCATGACCAAATTAGCTTGTGTTTGGACTGGTAACATAAAAATATGATTTTAAAGTAACATTTGAATATGTAATTCTTTTGATACTTAAATTTATATTTTATTAAAAAAGATTCGTTATTGAATTTTATAAAAAAGACTCATGTTTAACACTAATATAATATATATATATATTATATATTATTCGAAAGGATTCTATTGAAAAATAATTAGTTACTAACATTCTAATAGATTTGTATAAAAAAAAATTGTCTTTGAAAGTTTGTAATTATAAATAGTTATTTATAAGAGAAATACAAATTTTACTCTTTAAATATAGAGTTTTTTATTTTTTCAGACAACCAACTACAACCCAATTCTCTATTTTACTCTCTAAAAAAATAATCTTTTTCTCTATCCTCAATATTATATTATTATTATTTCTATTTCATTCTTATTTTCTTATTTCATAACATAAATTCTTTATTTCTTTTTCCCAAATAATTACTTTATATAATTTTCATGTGATATAAAATTTTGTTTTTTAAATTTTTTTATTTATTATAAAATTATATTTCATTCTAAATTTTTAAATAACATAAATTGCAAGAAAATATAATATAATATACAAATTAATGGAAAAATTCAAATAAAAGTGAATAAGCATTACATAAACACTCAATTTTCAAAATTATTACGTTGCTCCCATAAATGCTCTATTAATGCATTATGGAGTTCAAAATGAGCATTTTTGTCCTTAATTTTTTTATGTCTTCAAACCGGAGATTTTCATCTACCACCATTTATGTTATTGGAATTGGAGTTTCTACGACATCTTGAATTGGTGCATTAAGATCACGTTCATCCTCAATTATCATGTTGTGCAGTATAATACATGTAGTCATTATATCATGTAACACTTCCTTTCTCCAAAAACGTGACGGTCCTGCAATAATTGCAAAACGTGATTGCAAATGTTCGTGACTACCTGCAACGAGAACAACAACTAATACTTGAAAAAAGAAATCGACAATCACAACCGCAGTCACAACCAAATCACAACCACAATCGCAACAATTCTCTAGATCATATCCTATTATTTTTTTTGAATAGTGCTAAATCTGGAAATGACCTACCGGATTACTAAGTTATTGTTGTGATAAATTAATTATTATGTTATGTATTGTATTTTATCTTGTATTTAAATTATTATGTTATGTAGTGTATTGTTATCTTGTATTTAAATTAACATATTATGTATTGTATTTTTAAATTAAATTTTTCATCTTATCATTTTAATTTTGTGTATTCTTTATAGTGAAAATTAATAATAAAATCAAATTATATTATGACGAAAATTAGAAAAAATTAAAATACTATTAATTCAAGATTAAAGTAGTATATATTAGATAATATATATTTTAAAATATTATATTACATTTAAAAAGAATTATGAATATTAGATATTTAATTAATGACATTATATGTAAAATAATATGTTAATTAGAAAGTAATAGAAATAATAATAATAAAATATTGAAAAAGTTGAAATAGAGAGTGTGATTATTCAACTCTCTAAATTTGAAGAATAGAGAGTGATTTGGAGATATGTTGGAGTGCCCATTCTCTATTTTACTCTCTAAATATAGAGAATGGAGAGTAAAATAGAGGTGGGTTGGAGATGGTCTAAAGATGTTTTGATAACTTGTTTATGAACTATAATTTATTCATTTGGTAAATATTTTATAAGAATTGGAGAAAATTGACCAAATTTGATGTCTAATTAAAACTTCAACCTCATATTATTTGACTCATATCATAATTTTATATAGCATATTTAAACAGATCCTCAAATTATAACGAAGCAACAAATATGAATTAATCGGCTTAATAACGAAACGAAGATGTTGACTATTTTGCCCACACACTAATAAATATCAGATGTAGGTTTTGAGTATATGAAAAAAGAGCTGCTTTAGTTATTGAAGCAGCCACTTGATGAAGTCATGCAAAAGGCCTCAGACTCTCTCGTCTTTTTAACTGATCGATCAAGTATTCCTTTAATACGCTAACCATAGACTATGCTGGAGAAAGTGATGTTATTTGTGTTGAATGGGTGCAACAAACTTGATACAAGTGGTTGAATTTAACTAGACTAGTATTCTTATAAACAAAATGGCCATTCTTGTAAAGATAGTGGAATTTTGTCATTTGTAATTCAATGTTTCTCTCCTCTACGGTCTGGATTTACAAGGAAACTTTTTCTTTCCTTGGAAACCGTGCGTTGAGCAAGACAAGAATGCTTCTTATCGTTTACATCTCAATTAGTAAGGCATTAAAAATCAGGAATTATGTTTTACAGATGAAAACTTACCCATCAGCACGAACACATAATACTCTGTATGTATATCCAAAGAAACCCGTCCACAAGGGCCAAGTGATGGTTACAAGCAAGCATCCTAAAATTATTAGAACCTTCCTTACTTAGACCGACCTGGCCATCTTTGTCAGATAAACAATTCTAATCTACCCATCACCCGACCAGAAAAATATTTCGCACCTCTTAATAAAGAAATCGCACAATTGAAAGTGTAAGAAAATGAAATTGTTGATGCTCAAGAAGTAAGCCAACCACAAAAAACAAAAAACTTGGGTATTCAAGGAACACCCAGTACAAAAGTCTCATAAAAAGTGAAAATCTTAGCTTAGAGATCTGCCCAAGACTAACATCTCAGTCTAATTACCTGCTTGGATGTTGTTACAAGTGTAAAAGTTAAAACTGGCATAAACTGTTTAACTAACAAGGACAAACAGAATATGCCTCAAGGTTTCCAAGCATTCTTGTCTCAATAATGACCAAGTTGCAAGCCAGCTAATTTGTATTCAGCGCTTCTTTTTTGCAGCATTGGACTTTGAAGGGCTCGCCATCAGGTAGACGAATAGAACCACAATTGAGATCACAGAAATCAAGGAACCATATTTTGCCATCAATTTCTGTAAACAAGGTGAGATAAAATGAGGTCCGAATTCTCATAATTATCAAATATTTCCATTAAGTACCAAGCACATGGGACATGTAAAATGCAGAAATTTTAGATTAAACTTAAAATGTCAAACTTAGAAGGTGCGCTCAGAGAGATGTTTATAAGATGAATTTTCCATCCATGTACCCCTCATTCTTTCTGAATTCAGATGTGTTTTTTTCCTAAATCAGATATTGATTGATAACCCCTAGTAACGGGTTATTTCGCCAGTATTTGTATGTAATCTTATGTAACTGTAAGCATTATCAAAGCTAAATATTATTGTAGGAAGATGTCATACCTTTGCCTGTGAATATTCACCAAGAGTTTGGCCAGTCCATGCAAAAAAAGGAAATTCATCTCTTAGCAAACTACAATTAGCAAAAAATGTGTTCTGTAGTTTGTGCAGCTGCAGCTACTAGTATTTGAGCGCTTACCCAGTCAAACTTCTTCTCCGGAGGCCTATCAGCTAGTATGTCAAGAGGGAGGATCGGAGTTGAGAATGCCTCCTAAAACGAGAATATTATTGATCAACACCATCCATATCAAGCATACCAAGTAGAAGCATATAAGCAAGAATGTCAAACCTGTAGAGCAGCCTTAGTGGGAATACGGAATGTTATGACCGCGGGTGCCCCATAAAACACTGTTTTTTTCTTAGCTTCCAACTCAAAGGAATGGGAGACAGAAGCCCCACTGACATCAGACAAACAAACCAGCATGAAAATGAGACAAGATAAATAAATTAAATAGTCAGATGCCACCAGTGTTAAGAGGACTCACGCGTCCAGCCTTTCCCATGACATGGATGTGTTACCAGCAACAATTTCAAATACATCTTGAGACCAGTTATCATCATAAAGACTCACATCGTATGCCGTCCTGAACAAAAAGAGCTTTTTCATGTCAAAGGCACATCATCGGTAAATGATAATGCATAGAGCAACTGGCAGAAATCTAGAGGTTCGAGAACAATTTAGTGTGTGTCAGTTGCACAAGAAAAGGTAAAAGAATTTCGCAAAGTCATTCTCTAATTAGCTAATTAGATTCTTAGATTCCTAACTGATCACCACATTGAAGCCAAGGAATTAGTCTACCACACATGGTTCAGGAACGAGCACAAGGTTTGAATCATTTTGAAATGTACTGAGAGAGAGATTGCTGACGACGTGAAAAGAAAGTGAGGAACACATTATTATTTAGAAGGAAAAATACTATTTTCACCAAATATCACTAGTGGTTACCATCTTACCCCCAAGACTTAACAACCAAATTTCAGCCAAGGTGACTGTATTTTCTTGTAGGAAATCTTTCTCATTAAGCACAAGGGATCCAAACAGCTGACTTGGAGGGTTTCCAAATCCCTTTACTTAGCAATTCCTTAATTCCCTCTTACCAATCAAGGGAAAAGGTGTGCTTTTCTCTCCGATCACATTCAGCAATATCATCCATTGCTACCTAAATCCAGACAGATTGATCTGGTAGAGAAAGACTAAGGTACATAGTGTTATCTGAAACAGGTGCTGGCTGGAGAGTTTGAATACAGGATTCCATTGATATTAAACTTATAAAAATAGAACACAGGAGTTAGTCTTCCAAAAATTAGAAAACAATAAGACCAAAAAATTATAGACTACTCATTGTCTGTAAAGCACCCCAGGATGACTTTTAAAATGATTTTGTCCTTCACAAACACTGTCTACAAAATTTATATGCATAAACACATTTAGAAGAAGATAAAGATTTTTTTGATTTTGAATATTTATTTGTTTCACGATTAATTACTGAGGATGGGAGGTGAAGTCAAAAAGGGATTTTGCAATTTGTTGTCTCTTTTTCCAAGGATGCTTCAGCTTCAGGAAGGTGAAAGCAATAAAAAAAACTTATGGGGATTTCAATAAGAAAGAAATTTGATTACACGATTAGTAATTGCACTTCCCCTATACGGTAGTGTGGAGGAAAAAGAGAAGATAATTCAAATAATTACATTTATTAACCCAATAAAACAATCAGATCAAGAGAATTCGCAACCCTGTTAAAATGAAGACTGAGATTAAACTAGTATAACTTTCATTTCCTTACCAATTGAGCAAAGTATAGTTGTATTTATTAGCTTCGACTCCATAAATACAGGTAGGATAAAGACGCCTCAAATAATTAATGCTAATTATCGCAGATTATCTAGGTAATCCTTTTCCTATTATGGAAACAGGAAACAAATTCGGACTACTTGAAATGAATGACAGATTTAGGCAATCAAGGCGCGAGATCGGCATCTGTGAAAACAATGAAGTTGAGATCTGAGTAAGAAAGGGGAAGAAAAGCATACGCAGATCCTTCGTTGTAGATGTCGATGGAGATGGAAATCCGTTCGATGTCGGATTTGAGTCGAGTAAGAGCGGCCTTCTTGCGTGCGACAATAAATGGCCCGTCGGAGGCTGCGATTGTCCATGAGAAACATAATAGAGCTAATACGGTAGCTAGGAGGAACTTCCTCGCACAATCCGCCATGCTTGCTTAACAGAGATACAGATTCAGATTCAAATATGACCAAGACTTTTCAGCTGGCTTGTGTTGTATTACCTTACCACTATATTACATAGGCAAGGGGTTCTTAGCATTTTGCATCGGAGAGGTACCACGTGTTCCAATATCATTGGTCCAGTGACGTGCCTTGCTCCAAACTGGACTGAAGATATGGGCCACTTGTTTCTTTACTATAGCATCATGCATTAAGCCCAACTTCTAACTCGGCCCATCGGGTTAACTTCACTAATTGCCTAAAAGGAAGTGGTTTTGACTTTTGATTTGTTTTTAAAAAAATAATATAGCCTATGTTTCAAAAAAATTGCTACGCAAAGCTTTTATTGGTTAATTGGTAGTAATAAGTTGTGAAAATAAATTAATTTGATCTATAAACATGTATTTATAGGCAATGAACACGTATTTATAGACAAAAGCTATTACTCATGCATGATTGACAATATGCGCAAAACTTTTGTATCAAACATTTTGCTTATAAAACACTGAATTTATTAATTTACCATAAGTTTTGTGTTTATGGGCAAGGCTAAAACTTATGTTTAATGGACAACTTACGTTCTTTCCTATAATTTCTTTTGAGTTGAGATTATTTTTTATGAATTTTATGATGTGTTGACAAAAATTCAAGGTTGAGACTTGAGCGCTTTCAAAGACACCACACATCATTTTTTGCAACTAGTTTGTGTCGGGGGCGGAGCTACATGGAGTCTGAATCCCCTTCATCGGAAAAATTATAGTATTACACTATATATATGATCATTTTTTTAATTTACATATATATATACTTAACGATGACCCCCCCCCCCAAAGCATAAGCAAAGGGTTTGGTTCAGTGGTTAAGGGGGTTCAACATTTCGCAAGTTAGTGTCGCTTCTCAAGTACAAATCTGGGTGACACCATTTTTTTAATAGTTTCAACTTCGCGAGTTCGAATCTCGAACGTTTTTTTCTATTGCTTCAGCCGATGTTTTTTTTTATTTTGTAAATAAATGAAACATCCGTTTTATTTGAAAATCTACTGGGATATATTGAAAATGAATTTATTTACTATTTTTATAAAATTAAGTAAAACTTATAACTTTTTTTAAAGTTTTCATAATTTAAATTTAAAAAAATACTCTCTCAAACTCATTTTAAGTCAAGCGTTTAATTTATAGTTAATTAAAGAATAATATAATTATAAGTAAGATTAAATAAATAGGTGTAATCATTTAAAATTTATAAATAAAAATAAATAAATTTATTTTCTATTTTTGTAAAATTAAGTAAAATTTATAACTTTTTTAAAGTTTTCATAATTTATTTATTTTTTAAAAAAATACTCTCTCAAACTCATTTTAAGTCAAGCGTTTAATTTATAGTTGATTAAAGAATAATATAATTATAAGTAAGATTAAATAAATAGGTGTAATCATTTAAAATTTATAAATAAAAATACTATTGTTGCGATATTTTTCAGATTTGATTATTATTTTCTCAACGCGAATTTATTATCTACAGTGAGATTGAATTTGGAAGTATTCCTTAGTTAGTTTCAAAATTGAATAATGTATATACACAACAATGATGGAGACAAGACCATAATTAAAATTAAAAAAAAATACGTTCTCTCGTACTCATTTTAATATTATGTTAAACACGAACTTCCTCGATTTTATTGTTTGTTTTGAGATAGAGTTGAATTTTATTTAGTTGCTTATATCGAATCCGATCCGTTTATATTTGACCCGTCCCAACCCACTTATTGTGAATACTACTAGTGTGCTTACTTATCTTTTTGAACCCCCTTGATGAAAATCTTGTCTCAGTCATTGGTTTGTGTAGTTGCAACGCTACTAAATATATGCAAAAAAACGACGGACATAAAAGCGACGAACAATGTCGCTAAAAAAAGCAACGCAATTTACCACACTGTCCGTCGCTTTTTAACAAAAATAATTATTTTATTTTATTTCTTTTCAATTTGAGTTATATTCGATTTTGTTAGTTAGTTTTTTGTAATTAGTTTATTGAAATTGTGTTTTATTGATTGTTAGTTTGAATGATTGATTTTTAGTTAGTGAATGAATTAAAGATTTTTATTTTAGAACTGGTTTGAATTTGGGATTTTTTAATTTGATTGTGAATTATGATTTTTTTTTAATTTGATTGATTGTTAGTTAGTGAAGTATTAATTTGAAGTTAGAAGTTAGTAATTGAAGTGTTTTGAGTATAAGATGGATGTTTGAATGTCATGAATAAATATTGATGAGGGTTTTTCCGAATTAGTAATTGAAGGGTTTTGAGGATAAGTGAATTGTGTAAATATTATTGAGTTGAGGATTGATGAATAGTATATGAAAGTTGAAATTAGATTAGTTGAATTTTACAACTTAGAAATTCTTCAATTTAGTAAGTTGGAAAGTTGAAGTTAGAAAATTAATAGATTGTACATGAAAGTTAGATTACTTTGAAGTTAGAAAAATATTGGATAATAAATGAACGTTGAAATTAGATTACTTGAATTCTTGAGCTTAGAAATTCTTGGATTTGAAGTTTATATATAACTAATTTTAGAAATTAGATATGAACTTCAATTTTTGGATTTTAGAACTTTATTAGGTAGTTAACTTTAGAAATCTTGAATTTTTAGATTTCAGAACTTCATTAGGTTGTGAACTTTAGAAATATTGAATTTTTTTATTTTATAACTTTAAGTTGTGAACTTTAGAAATTTTGAATTATTGTAGAATTTTAGAAATTTAGGTTGTGAACTTTAGAAATCTTGAATTGTTATAGGATTTTAGAACTTTAGGTTGTGAACTTTAGAAATCTTGAATTGTAGAATTTATGAACTTATTAGATTGTGAACTTTAGAAATATTGATAATTAAAATGTAGTCTTTATGAACTAATTAATTAAGCTTGAACTTAATTTGAAGTTTGAATTACTTTAAATCTTATTGGCCTTAATATATTTGAACTTAATTAGAACTTTGAACTTAATTTATAATAACTTGAACTTAATTAGGAATATGAACTTACAATCTTGTTGACCTTAATTAGAACTTAATTAGAACTTAAACTTTTAAATTTAAACTTAATTTGAACTTTGAAATACTTAAAATCTTATTGACCTTAATATGTTTGAACTTAATTAGAACTTTTAACTTAATTTAATATAACTTGAATTTATTAACGAATATAATTAATTATTTAAAATCTTAAACTTAATTAGTGTTTATGAATTAATAAGCCTGGACTTTGTAGATCTTGAAATGTAGTATTTATGAACTAATTAGGAGTAATTATAAATATATATTAACAAAATAAAGTATAGTTAAATTATTATTTAATTTAATTTATAATTGAATATCTATATTTTTGTAGATGGATCATCGTTTGTGGATGTATAATATGCATTAGAAAACTGGTGGTGGTTTGAAAACTGAGTTTATTGACGGTGTTAAAGCTTTTATTGAACATACAATGACACTTGATATTTTCAAGAATAATGAATTGGTTAGGTGTCCTTGTAGTACATGTAGGTGCTTGAATTTTTTTAATCCAGATATAGTCATGGTTCATTTGTACCGTAATGGATTTAAGCCTAGATATTTTGTATGGATCGATCATGGAGAAAGAGATGGATTGCATGATATATTTTATAATTCAATGCCCGTGGATGAATATAATATGATTGCACCACATGACCATATTAGGGTTGAACATGATGATAGGATTAAAGATGATAGGGTTCATGAAATGATCAATGGTGCTTTCGAGGTTCAAGGTGGAATGGAACCTGAACAATATTTTGATGAAACTCCTAATGAAGAAGCAAGACGCTTCTATGATCAATTAGAAGAGCCTAATCGTCCACTATGTGAAGGGAGTCTGCATTCTGTCTTGTCTATTGCAGTTAGATTAATGAAATATTAAATCATATTGGAATGTTCCTAATGCGGCTATGGACTCAACGGTTGATCTTTTGGTGAACTAGTTAATCCGGAGTTTAACATATCTAAGAACTTCTATCAGGCAAAGCGTTTGGTTCTAAGTTAGGATTGACGTATAATAGAATTCATTGTTGTGTTAATGGTTGCATTTTGTTTACAAGACTGATAGTGAATTAGAAAATTGTATGTTTTGTGGACATGCTCGTTATAAAAGGACTCATGCTGGACACATGTTCCCAATTAAGGTGATGCATTATTTACCTATTATTCCTAGGTTAAAGAGGTTGTATGCATCAATGAGGTCTGCTCTACATATGAGATGGCATCGTAAATACAGAAGCGCCGGGTGTATCATCCATCTGATGGAAAAGCTCTAGGTTGTGTTATTCCAGGTCCTTATAATTCAAAAAATTTGATTAATGTCTATCTGCAACCATTGATAGATGAGCTCAAACAATTGTGGTTTGAAGGCGTACTAACTTATGATATATCAACTAAGTAGAATTTTGTTATGTGTTGTGTGGTTGGATGACAACTGGAAAGCTAGCTTGTTCGTATTGCATGGAAAATAGTAAGACATTCATTTTAAAGTATGACAAAAAACATACATGGTTTGATTGTCATCGTCAGTTCTTGCCAATGGACCATGACTTTAGAAAGATGAAAAATGCATTCAGGAAAACTAAGATTGAAAATGACCGCCCCCCCCTCCGCCACCTCCATTACTCACAGGGCATCAAATTTGAGAGAGAGTTTCTCAATTACCTAAAATTACAAAAACTTCACCTTCTAGGCTTCCTGGATATGGTGTTGAACATAATTCGATCAAACAAAGCATATATTGGGAGTTGCCGTATTAAAAGGATAATCTGCTACGACATAATCTTGATATGATGCACATTGAAAACAAAATATTTTCACAATTTGTTTAACACAATGATGGATGTTAAGGGCAAGACAAGACAAGACAATCCAAAAGTTAGAATGGACATAAAGGAATATTGTAGGAGAAAAGAGTTTTTGCTGCAGGAATTACAAAATGGTAAAATAGTTAAGCTCAAAGCCAGTTTTTCATTCACATTGGATGAGAAACGTGAAATTTTTGAGTGGGTTAAAAATTTGAGGATGTCGGAGGGCTATGCTTCGAATTTGGAAAAGTGGGGCAGATATAAATGAAGGAAAATTGATAGATATGAAAAGTCATGTATTCATGGAAACTTTAATTCCTATCGCTTTTAGTCATCTACCCGAAATGATATGGAAACCAATTACAGAGGTAAGTCTTTAAGGAAGATTTGTGTTCTGAAAGTTGTTAAAAAATATTCCTATTATTATTACTAAGTTGTAGAAGATCTTTCCATATGGTTTCTTTGATGTGATAGAACATCATCTTATTCACTTTGTACAAGAGGTCTGCTTCGGAGGTTCAGTTCAAATAAAATGGATGTTTCCATTTGAGAGGTAACATTGAAATATTCACCACATCCACCAGCAAAGTAGTTCGCCGCCAGAAGAAATCAATCTCCTTGCTAGCTAGATGCCAAACTTTTCGTCAATCACACAACAAACTTGTACCCTTTTTTGCTTCCCCTATTTTAAGTTTAATTTTTGTGGGCTATTATTTTTGTAGTACCAAATTAATCGTTGGATTACAAAGACACAAATATGGAATCACGAATTGGCTTTTGGTGATCCTCGATTTGAAAATTCTAATTCAAATTTTCGTCTAGATTCGATTCATTCTAGGTCCAATTTGATTCATTATATCGTTATACAAATCAATTTGTTTGATTTTAAAGTTTAAACAAACAACTCTATTATCATTTCAATTTTGGAGCAAACATAATCAAAAGTAACAAAGTCTTAAATTTTCAGGCTTAAATAACCAAGATATAGTCATAAATGGCAAATCAAGAGTTTGATAACTTATGAGGTTGTAAGCATAATAGCATATTTTATTGATGCATCATACTCTATATATTTCTACACGCTCAAAACAGATACTCTTGTATGCATGATCATCAATTTGAGTATCTTAACAGCCAAGGTGAGTGACGCTATGTTTTTTTACGGAAGTAAGTTAATCATCATTATTTGGTATAGCACACTCTCCATCTATTCTTGCACCTAAATTTTATTTTAAAAAAGAACAAGGTACGTTTCACATATTAATCCAAAATTATGAACAACTTAGCAATCAATGCTTGTCTCCCGGCCCTCACTTTAAAACTTCAAAGTACCAATAACATTATTAGCTGCAACCTCAGTCGCTAGTTAACAAATTGGAAGATTCTGCCACTTCCAACCTCAATCTTCTCCAAAGACAAACTATCCTCAAAGATTGAAGTACAAAACTAATTTAAAATGCGGTTGGTTTTACTCTACTCCACTTCATTACAGGTATCTACTATTATATTATACATACAGGGAGGACAATTCAATTTCAATATCACCCCCTTCCTCCGGACAGATTCAAGTAAGAAAACAGCTCAACTGTCGATAGCTGTAGATCTTGAAGAGTATACCACAAGAAATGAGCAAATGAATCAAGGAAAAGGTGCTCCATTGTTGCCAAAAAATGGTCATACTCTCTAATCTGCATAGTTTCCTCAACACATCACTTTCCATATTTATTCAAACTTCTATTAAAACAGATCAGCAACTTGCGCTATGAAATCCAACACGTCACTGGAAAGACGAGAAGAAAGAACAAATCTTTTGCAGAAACAGAGTGTCCCCCATAGTCCCTTTTGCTTTTTCAGAAGTCAATATTTTTGTTGGAAACAAATATTCACTGAAAATCTTATTCCCCAGCAAACTTTGGTCTATCAGTTCAATAGACTGTTATGTTAAACCAAGTTGTTTATATCCTCCCTAGGTTCAGATTAGAGCCAACCATGCAGTCATAACCTGGTCATGTATGACCTCCTTCTCTGAGTTCAAGACTCCTAAATGCCTGTTTCCCTAACCATGGTCATATCTCAGACAGAGGAACTAACTGCTTAAAACCAGAACTGATAATCAGTCAAGCTAGGTCAAACAAAGAGCAGTAGTGCACACACATGATTTTGTAGATGCTGGCTTCTCTTGAACGACCAAAATAAGTGGTTAAAAAAACAATATGAACATCGTAATGTTTCATGCAAATGGAAATGAGATGACAAAATCAGCAGTTAAGGATTGGTACACAAACTTGTTAAACATCAAGAATGGCATTCCTCCGAAGGACTAGTTCTTACAACACAGAAACAGCCTGATTACCAAACAATGACCTGTTCTTCCTTTAGAAGTGCATGTACAAAAGCATAAGAAAGAGTGGTAACATCCTGTTAAACAACAATTCAGTACTGAATTAGGCATGAAACTTATTTCCAACTGATACTGCATTTACATAATTGCAGAGCATGTTAAACATCTATCTATCTTAGACAGGAAACATTGATGTCAAATAAACATTTCATTTTCATTTTCAAACATAAGGCTATCTATCACCGAGTTCATATAAGCCAATCTCAAAGCCTACATAGAAGATGCCACACTTGCTACAGCCTACAGATAGCAATAACAATTTGTGAAGCATAAAAAATTCAAACTATGAGGGAAGTAAACAAGAGCAAGAAACCAATTGTAAGAGATATTAATAAAATTGGTTAATGTAAGGGTAATATAGTTTCCCCAACTACATACGAAATGCAACAATTGCTACTACGAGGATGAGAAGCTGAAAGACTTGTCTTATCTAAATACTGAAAGTTTTAAAACATAAACATAGCATTTTTGGAAGCTCAAAACTCAATTAAGCATTTCTACTTATCACCTTTAACGGGATCATCAGATATCTTAAGGCCAGATTGATGGGTACGCCGTCGAGTCCTGGAGGGAATAATGTTACCCAAATCGACTTCGGCCAGTAGATCGTCGGAGAGGTCAGTATCAGTGTCAACATCAGAATCGCTCCCAAAATCACTAGAATCATCATCGTCAGAGTCCTCAATCAACTTTCCCTTCCCCTTGTCATCCCTTAAAATCCCTTTTCCCTTACGATCGACTTCCACCTCTCCATTGGACTGCTCATCTTCTTCATCATCACCTTCATAATCATCTTCATCATCGTCCTCTTCGTCGTCGTCAACTTTTTTCTCTTGGGCGAGTGAAGAATCAGTAATAGAGAGTTTTTGCTTCTTGTTTACATCGTCTTCGTGAGATTTGGCAATGGCTTCTTCTGCTTGGGGCTTTCTTTTTAGGGGGAATGTATGTTCTTCTTCGTCTTGTCCCGCTTCTGCCATTTTGTTTTCAGAGGAACACCCCAAACTAGGGTTTTGCGCTGAGCCGGAAACTCCACCCTTTCAACTGCGCTTCCGCCTCCCTTTCAACAATTTTCTTTTCTCTTTTCTTTTTATAAATAAATAAAAGTTACGTATTACTCTACTATTATTCTAAAATAAAGGAAACTATTATTTCAATTTATTTAAAAGGATTCTGAAAGCTTTGTTTTAATGTATGTATGTACTTAAATCAAAGTGCATGACACATTATGAATAATATTTGAAAATCAATATTTAGCCATAAAAATACTAAAATCAACTCAACTTATATTTCAAATTTAGAAAATAGATTGTAAGTTATTTTCAAGTTGTATTTAACTACATTCAACTTTATTCCAAATATTTTTGCAAAAAAAATTACATATATAACTACATCTTCACTTTCAACTCAATAAATTTCAAATAAATGAAAAATATCTTAAATCTTAATTACTTTTTTTGGAGCTCTTTGTATCTGAACTTAAATAGTAAGACAAAAAATGTGGTGAAGGGAAAAATTCACATTCATCTTTAATTAGTGATCTAAGTTTAAATGATAATAACTAAATAAAATAATATGTTCAGAGAGTTTTTTTTCGGATCATGATTTTCTCACACGAATTTGAATTTGACCAAACTCAATAAAAATATTTGACACCACCAACACTAACATCATACCTAATGAAATTCACGAATTTTGAGGAGAATAGAGTGTGCATAGCCATAGACTAATACATACCTCGCGTAGGTAAATAAATTATTTCCAAGAAATCCTGGACTCAAATACAACGAATAAAAATAGTTATTATACTTTTAAAAAAAAACATACAACTAGTAAGTTAAGGGCGAAATGGTCTGATGGACCCTTATACTTGTATTAGTTTGTATTATGGACCCTTCTACTTAATCCTTTACCAACTGAACCCCTCAACCCATTGAAATTTAATATTTTAAACTCTTTTTTCACATGGTGGATAGTGTGTGTAATACACCTCCTACATGTCAAATTCCACCTCATTTTAACTGCCACGTAGGAAATAAAATGGTAAAATTAAATTAAAACTTCACAATTTTATTTGAATTTTTTTTTCTCCTTTTCCAATTATCCTCCAGATTTATCTTCCTCCTCCTCTCTCATTCCAAAGGTTTTCACCAGTAAAATCTAACGACTCGTCCAAATTACTGAACCCTCAGATTCTCTTATTCACTCATCCTCCATATTTATTTTTCTTTTTCTTCCCCTCTTTGTAATTTTGGATCAATCTAACTTTTTAGTTTTTTATAATTTTGTGTTCTGACGATTTGCAGAAATTGGTGTTGTTGATAGCTCTGACGATGTTAAGTTCGGAGGAAACGAAATACTTGTTGAAGAATAGGATCGATAAGTCTATTTATTTGTTTGGAGCAATGAAAGAAATTTGTTACTTGTGGAAATTCTTTGTAGAGTAATAAAGACTGAATTTGTTCAAGAAATAATGATCCTTTGAAGAAGATGAAAGGCAACCTGAAACAATTAAAAATGGAGAAAGAATTTGGAGATAAGTAGAAAAGCCTCCCAAAAAAGCCTTTTTTTGTCCAACAATGGTAAATGAATAAATGGGGAAGAAGATACTCTTAATTAGGTCAAAACTTGACATTTTTAATTTTTTTTAAAGACCTCACACTCTTGAAATATGTGTATCACACGCACTTTGAACAAAAATACCACATAGGATGACAGGTCAAAAAAGGGTTTAAAATATCAAGTTTCAATAGGTTTAGGGGTTTAGTTGATAAAAAATTTAATAGAAGCGTTTAGAATACAAATCCATATAAGTATAAGGGTCTATCAAACCATTTCGCCTAAATTAAATAAGGTGAAGAATCACCTACTATAAAATAAGGTGAGGGATCGCCCCCACCGAGAGCCCAACCTTTAAAAGCAGGGCCTGAAATACATAAACCAATTGGACCGATTAACAAACAAATTAGAGAATACTGTAATAATTAAAAGAAGTACTCCGATTAGGAATATAAATGAATGGATCATCGATGAAACAACATTTTTCTATTCTATAACAAAGAACGGATTTTGCTCTCTTTTACAATTAAAAAAATAAGGGTCCAATTTAGATGAATAATAATGTTATCTAAGTAAAAGTATGACTCACAAGTCATACTTATTAATAATACTAGAAAAATATGGCCCATGTCACGGGTCCAACGTGAAGATTGTTTAAGCTAGATTGATGTGATTCACAATAATAATTGAATTACATAAATTAATAAAATCGGATGTATCTTCAAGTTTGAGATTCTTAATCATAAAATTGAGACTGCTACATAAAGAAGGTGAGATTAAAGTGAATCATAATCACTTGAAATGATTAATAATCAAAATGAATAGAGTTATGGCCACTTTTATTCCCAAATTTACAACAAAAAAACATAGACACACATCTTTTTGTGATTATTCTTCTAACTTATAAATGATCGACATACATATATGTAAGGAAGGGAAAAAAAGAGTGAACAAATATCCTTTAAGTTGAGATGGTATTGAAGTTAGGAAGATTTCATAAATTAATTTGGTGGTGTGTACTCCAAAAGTCAATGAATTTTGTTTAGTTATTGGTACTAATTACAAAGAATTGAAGTTAGAAGAGGTTACCATATTCAAAAATATAAATGGATCTCTAACATAAACTAATACTCCCTTTGTCTTAGATTTACTTTTCTTATTAGTTAAGTTTCAAAAAATGTCACATTTCTATATTTAGTAATAATTTAACTTTAATATATTTATTTTATTCTCAATGAAATAATTTTTAGCCACAAATATCCGTCTCACATTAAACTATACGTTTCAAAAAAAATTCTTTCTTAAACTCCGTGACTAACTCATATAAATTAAAACAACAAAAATACTAAATTTTGACACCTCCAAAATCTCTTTCATACTTTACTTCATTAAACAAGTCTTGTCTAATTTTGACCAAAAAAATCATTTGAATCCACCAGCTCAACAAAGAACCAGCCTTGATGAACATTTCTTTACTTTAATTTTTTCTTCTCTCACACAACAAAAAATGAAGGCAAACTTCATATGCAAATCTCTGTAATAGCGCCTTTACCTTTACGCTATTCTTTTTAGATGGTTCCATCGAGGAGGCCATTTATCATACTATTTTTCACTTGCGGAGATATTTGGTGTTTGAAACATGACAAAGCTTATTTGATAGTTGTTGTAGAGAAATCAGCAAGTTTTAGGGTAATTTGATCATGAAACATCATAACTTACACACACATCGACTATTTTATCGGAGGTGTCGGGTAACTCTTACTACCAAACTTAGGCAGCTGAGAATTTCTTGATTTCTTCAATATGTTTAAACACCTAAGCTAATGCCGCTCCTTGCCTCATTTGCAAATTCTGTTTGACCTCAAATAATGTTGGATTTTTGTTGCTTAAAACCTCTATTGCAGTATTTGATTCTAAACAGAATTTTTACTCTCTTACTTTCTATTCAATAACTTTTCTCAAAACAGTGTTTACAAACCCAAAATTTCTAATTTTAGATTTTTCACTTAACATCTACACTACATGGACTATAATAAATCTAACAGACAATTCATAAAATCGGGAAAAAGATAATCAAAGAAGAAGAGTTACAACCTGTGATTGTATTTTTTTTTTGGTAAACAGAGAAAAAGAGATAATGACAGAGAAGAAGAGCTACTACGTGTTTATTCCTTAAAGAAAAGGTAGACACGTATCTAAATGCATATATATTTGCTAGAATCAAATGACCAAATTATTCTTACTTTTAAATTTAATGACAAATAAGCTAATGTTGAAAACTGTCTCTTCTATATAAGTAAAAACTATATATAATAATAAACAAGACGAGTACTATGTGCACGTTACTATAAACAACAATATTAATTCTTAACACTTGAGTTTGCTTAATACAAGAACCATAATCCAACCTAACTTAAGACTAAAACCCCTATCCTGTGAGAGCCCTCCATTTGATTAGCATACTCCCCTGTGATTTTCTCCGTAACTTCATATCAAAGCTAACACTGAATCCATTTTAATTGATTTTTTATGTTTATATAATACATCAATATTTTAATATAACAATTTAGATTTTAAAAGAAAAAATTGGATTGTCTTAAAATCTTTGAGGAAACGATTTATTTTGAGATAACCATGAAGGTGAAACAAGATTTAGATTAAGGGTCTGTTTGGAAAGCCCCAAGTAATTGGAATTGGTGTAATTACTAGGATAGTAATTACCAGTCTAATAATTGCACAGGCTAGTAATTACATTGACATGTTTGTTAGCCACAATGTAATTACATATGTCCTATTTGGATGGACAATTACAATCATAATTTTATATTAAATTTTAAAAGTAAAAATTAATTATTAAAAATTAAAAAAAAAGTCATTAGACAAATAAGGGCCTTTATAAAATTATATTAAGTTGAATATTTAAGATATATATTGTCTTTTAAGAATACATTAATTAATAATCATATGTTCTTAACTAATATCATAAAAATTAATTAATTTATATTTTTCAATTTAGTATATTTTAATCAAATTAATCATAAAACTAAAAGTACAAAATTTCTATGAACGTTAAGAAATTCATGTCTGAAGAAAAGATTAATATTATAAATATCATGTCATAAAATTATAAAAAAAATTGACAAAAAGATAATCTATCAAGACTAACTTTATAAAAAAATAGCTTGCAATGTAAAATATCGAGTCAATACTCTTAAAACAAATGAAATTGAAAATGCAACACAAGTTAAAATAAATAAATTAACATAATACTCTTATGTCAAATTTCAACATAACATAAATAAATATGATTTAAAAAAAAAAAATGTAAGTCCATAACTTTATTCAATAATAAATTCTACTTTAATTTAAAAATTAGTATACTAGTAAAATTATACTAATGAATTTTTTAGATAATACAAAAAACTGCATGGAACCAGATGAAGTAAAAGTTGAAAATGAGAAGGAAATGAAATATATATAATATTAAATAAAAATAAAATATTTTTAGAAAACATTAGAATAATAAAATTAACAGAAATAAAAGGAAGAAATTTAAAAAAATTGGAAAGTGTAATTACCCCGGCCAATTACACTCAATTAATTGTTGACCATGTAATTACAGGGGGAACCGAACCAAACAGGACAGATAGTGTAACTACATAAAATTTCCCTAATTGATATTTTTATGTCATGTAATCATAACAATTATGAGATTATAATATATTTTAATACTAAAGATTAGTTAAATTATGATTAAAGATTAAATTTTAGTCATTTATTTTAACCTATGTCATGTGTCACTATTCTAAATAGAAACTTGGGAAGAATAGAGAGAAGAGGAATGGAGAGGAGCGGGATCGTGGATGATATTAATGTGACTTTATAAATAGATAATGAATTAGGAGGTGTGTAGGTGGCAGGAAGAGAGGAGAAAAGGTGGTTACGTCCATGTCCGAATTATTAGAAGTTAGAAGTCATCCCTCCCTCCATAATTCATAAACATAAACTGGGTGATGGAGTAGTACTAATGAATGACGGAAACTCCAAAGCTAAAAGAAAAACACCATTGATTTGATATCAGAGTTTTTTCAACACCTGGCTTGCCTTCCCTCGAACACTTGCAAATTTAAGTTTCGACCGTTCACATTTAACAAAGACAAAGTGACAACTCCTCACCCACTAATACTCAATGAATGAATCCAATTCCATCCTAATTCCCGACTCCCAATGGATTGGCTCATCAACAATGTCAGTTGAATTTGTGCAATGTGGTCATAAATTGCACTATTCTCCCACCCACCCACCCCCATTTCTCAATATCACTAAAAGAGAGGAAGAGAGAAATTTTGAAGAAGCAAAGCATTGGTGATGGCGATGATGGAGATAACCGAGGCGTATGGAGTGATGGCAGATGGAAATAATATTGTTGTAGGGGACAACAACAACAATAGTATGATGAATCCTCCCACTCCCACCAAAAGAAGTCGCAGCCAGAGGCGTAGGCGTTCTTCCCTCAACTTCACTTCACTGGATTTTCTCTCACACGTGCCACCACCTCCTCCTTTGCCCGCCGCACGTGTATGACCCTCCCTCTTTCTCTTTTATTTTCTATCGTTGCTTTTCTTTTCTTTTCTTTTTTATTAATAAATAAAAGGAATTTAGTGTTATATATTGGTTGTTCGTTGCTGCTTGAAATCATATATGTATATATCGGATCCTCACCTGTTAGCTGTCTAGTACAAACAACATCCCCACTCTACCTTGTCTCACACTAACTTTTTTATAATAAAAGTATACCATTCTTATGCTTAACTCTGTAAAAAGTATTGTAATTATTCCTATTTGAAGCATCGATCCACATACATTTTTCACTGCATGCTACTTATTGGTGAATTATTATTACATTTTCTATTTAACTTGGAAAACTGAGACCTAGCTAGGCCATGACATAATTAAGTAATTCCCTTCTTTAAATAATCATCATTTGTGGACTAATAATTAATTAACTCTTTGACATCAAACCACCAAAGATTTGAAGGATGAGTCGTCAAGCAATTTGTAAAACATGAATTCTCTTAAACTAGAGATTGTCTTGATCTCATACTTGTCCTTACACTAACATACAAACTTCAGAGCAAACTATAAGTATAAGAATAATGTTATTTCATGTATCAAATCGTATAAATAACTCACTGAAGATATGGTGAGAATCCAATTCTATAAGGGATTGAAGAAAAACTGAGGTTATAATTACCTTACTATAAAGAATGACATATAGACTTGGAACATTTTAAAAATTGTTTAGTTATACATATCAAAGAGCAATATCAACATCTTCCTCACCACAACTAATCCTAAAGTTGAGATGACCCAAGAAAATTCAAAATCGCACGAGTAATGCTTATTCACATATTGGACTCATGAGAGACCAATAGGCTTAACAAATGTAATAGAAACCAACATAAACTACACATGTTGGCACTTGTTAAATTGTATCATTAGATATGTATTGGGTAGTGGCGGGTGAAAGATATTGACAACTATGGTGCAATTATAATGCCTAAAGTGGCCGGTTTACTATCAATAATGCACTTACCTCCTCACCATGACCCAAGAAAATTCAAAATCGCATGAGTAATGCATTGACATATGGACTCATATGATACATATAGGATTTAACATAAATAGAAAACAACATTAACTACTCATGTTGGGGCTTATTAAATTGTATCATTAGATATGCATTGCTGGGCGAAAGATGTTGATAACTATAGTGTAGATATAATGGCAAAGGTAGTCGGCTTGATATCAATTAATGCACTTCTCTAGCTCCATGCTTTGTGAGTTGTGCCATTATTTAGTGAAAACTTGAATAGCATGAGTGAAGTCATCAAAGGTCTAAGATTTATTTGAAGGAGTGCAAATAGAGAAATATCCTCTATTACATTTTTTTTTTTTGGAAATCCATAGCTGTCAATCAGCCAAATTAGAATCTAAATATAATGAGAGGCAATAAGAACTTTATTCGGGAAATAGCTAAGATGTTATAGTTGTGTTGTTACATGTTACTACCAGTGGCGGAGCCAGGAGTTAAGGGGGTTCAAAATCTGAGAAGTAAACACACGAATTAATGGAAGGGGGTTCAACATCTATTATACATACCTAAAAAATAATTTTAACACCATGTATAAATAGTAATATTTTCCACCGAGATGAACCCCCTCAGTATATGCTGCCTCCACCCCTGCGTTACTACAGGACGGTAAGTCATAAGTAGCATCTATAGATCTTGCTGCCCACCTAAACGGTAGGTGTGTGGTGGATGTGTGATGTTTGTGCACCTATCCCAAAGAAAGAAGAATGAATGATATGTTTCCCTGCCAATCATGGTTTTACCACTTGTTCCTGATGGATTGGGCTTATGGTCATTTTCTCTGTGCTCATAGACTTAGTTACCTACCATGTTAATTAATAAATTAACTTCTAAGGAACATTGTCTACTAATCAAATTCAACTACTTTGCGACCTGACTGAGTTCATCTGTTGAATTTGATTATAAGGTTTTCTTAGTACTGTGAAGATCATTCAAGTAAAAAGGTGTTCCTAAATTGGCTGTTGGAAGTCAGAAATTTCATCCACTGACCTGTTGTCACATCTGTTTGAGGAATTTGGAAATAGTTGGATTCCCATCAATGAATAAGGAAAAATATGAAATACCTAGCTAGCTTAATTATATATCCCAGTCCACAAATAGCAAAAAACCTATAAGCAATAATTTGGAGCATTACATGGATATATGTAAAAGACAATGAAGCTGAAAATTTAATCATTCTATTGAAGCAAACTAATTGCAATGAACATTTTGGTCATCTATCCTTGGCAATGTAGTTCATTCGATACCCTCTCTTTCTGGTAAACAAACAATACATTACATTTTCCTCTGGACCATCTCTTGAGATCACAATTCAGCTAAATACATTAATAAGTGTTGTTTATGCTTCAGGTACTTGAACCAACAGGGTTCAGATTTCTCTTTGACAAGCAGCTCCAGAACAGTGATGTCAGCTCCCTGAGAAGAATCGTTGTGCCCAAGGTGATATGCATTTAGAAACATTTGTTTTTAGTATACATTGAAGTAATAATTTCTAACATTTCTATGCTGTGGTTAATTTCAGAAAGCAGCTGAGCGATATCTTCCAGCTCTTGAGATCAAAGAAGGGTTTCCCATCACAATGGATGACATGGATGGTATCCATGTTTGGAGTTTCAGATACAGGTTGGAGGTCGCCTTTTATTTTTCCAAATTTACTTGACGGAGTGATGTTTTGCAAGTCAGAGAAGCAATGTACGTAGATTCAAGTGTCAAGACCAGAATATTTGATAAGTTACTCTATTTTTTATAGGTACTGGCCAAATAACAGCAGCCGAATGTATGTGCTTGAAAATACTGGTGAGATCTCCATAGCTAGCCCTTTCTTTCCAAGTTTATTTACTACTTTGCAAAATTAGCTAAAAACAGTTGGATTTGAAACTTGCATTGATGGTCAGGTGACTTTGTCCAAACACATGAATTGCGCCAAGGAGACTACTTTGCACTCCACTACAATGATCAAAAGCAGATTTATGTAATTAAATCTTTGATTCTTATGTTTACTTTGAAGTAGTTTGTCAAAGGCTATATATATATATATATATGGATATGTTTTGTGTATAGGGCATTGAAGCGAGGAAAGCTGGAAGTGGAGCGGTATTCCGTGGTTATGAAGCGGAGGACGTAATTTTAACTGATTATGCACAGGCTGCAGATGATGGGAATGGAGCGCTTATTATGAATGAACCAGAAATGGATATGTCCAGCTTTTACTTCCCTGCAATGGACAACGAGATGGGCATGTCCTTCATTTATGATACCAGCTTCTGGAACGAGCCTGCCTTCGACTTTGTAGGGGGTCCTATGACCTATTACTCAACTAATGTGTATCCAATGCCAAGCTTTGGGTCCATTGAAGACAGCTTCAGTGTTGATGATTTCTACTGAAGACAGGCATAGTGGATGTGGAATACATACTACTAATCCCATGCAGCCTTGTAATCTAATGCATACTCTTACTTACCAGTAGCGTTTTGAAGCAAAAAGCTGATACTCCACCTACTAGCACAAGAAACTTTACTAGTAAGTTAAGGTTTCTGTTTTGACTCTCTACTTTCTTCGGTTGGCTTTTGTTAGTTTGGTCAAAAACTCTTTACTAATAACCTGGTGGAGACTTTAGAAAAGGAAAAATATGAAATAAAAAAAAGGCGCATACTTCATTTAGCACTAAAATCTGTTTGATGTTTGTCTCGTCTAATTAAAATATTTTACTCCAATGGCAGCCAGAGGTGCTTACCAATTATTTATACAAGTTACTCAAGTCTTGTAGCTTTTTTTGTCTTAGAGAGGAGTTTTTTCATAATTTTGTATTGTTTGGTTCAAGGTAGGAAAAATTCTATCAATAAGGTATTGTGGCGAACTAGTTTCTACATCTCACAGCTCATTTTCTGTTCTATGTGCAGCTAACAAGATTCTTTAAGTTGATTATAATTGTTCATTTTTTCCTTTTGGAATATTGCTTCAAAAATTGATTACGCAGACTAGTGATATTCAGACGGGGAATAGCACAAGAAATGACAATAAGAACCTACAGATTAGGTGCAGGATAAAACGATAACAGGGATAGGGTGGGGGTATAAGGGTCCCTACCTGCCAGAGTCGCAAAACAAGCTCATGTAACAGTGGGAATTAGAAAAGGGTTTAACCAAAATCATTCTGCAGCTGTGGCTCCGGAAATTATTTTTTAAAAACATTTTTTGGTACATTGGACAGTTAAAATGGACAAAGCAAACATATAGCCTCAAATATACTTGTTATTCCCATCTCGAATGGGAAAAGCTTAGCATCAAATTGATTTTGTATCTATTCTAACAAAAAAGACATCCGCAATGCTCAAGTTTTAGGGGAACTCCTCTCCAAAATCTCAAAATCAGAGAAATATAAAATTGTAAAGATTGTTGAGCGAAAGAACACTCTCCAGCTTACTACGAATGAGCACTAAAGAAACATCTGCAATCTATGTTTATTGTTTAATCTGGAGAAGTCTTCTCTTACTACTTTTAAACTTGGTGAAGAATTAATTTGTTCTCAATCCTACACCTTCGCAACCTCAGAGTCAGCAGGTACAGCAGGAGTAACACCACCAGTTGTTGGCCTACAAGTTGAGTCAGAAAAAATAAAGCAAACATAATAATTAAGATCTCAAAGTAGACTGATACACGAAAAGCAGACAGGTTTAGAATGTCCAGTTATGAGTTAGAAGAAGACACTTACAGCCCAACAAAAACCTTGAAAGCATCATAGATTCCCCATTGAGCACCAGTAAGAGTTCCAATCATGACAATACGTAGAGGTAGACCGCGCGTAAAGAGACCCAATACTCCTATCTTCTTTACGGCCTGAGGACATAGTTTTTTTGTTAAAAACAAACGGGGGGGTGTCACATGGCGGATTAATGACTTGAGGACATATAAGAAAATTGAAGGGGAAGAGAAAGAGATGGTCCAACAAACTACTAAATGCTTACATCACCAACAGTTGCACCCTTCGCATTGTTGAGGAATGAGACAAGATTGTCAGCAGGATGGGATACAATAGCACAGAAGACACCAGCTATATATCCACCAGCAAAACTAATACCAAGTTGCATAGATTTGCTGCACTCGTTTTTAGGCTTTGGGACTGCATGCTTGTAGATCATCTCCACAATAGTCTCAAAGGACGCAAACTTCATCATTGTATCTGCAATTTTAGATGTTTAATTCTTAATGTCCAATAAATAATAACTAAGCCAAGGTCACTATTAAAAGAACAGCACACCCAAATATGCACTAATAAAACAAATACACAGTGGTGTGATAAAATAGGCATTAGGTGAATTACCAACACCACTCAAATTTATCCATCCTCTAGAACCTTAGCAACCAATAGCAGAAAAAACATCATGACTTGGAGGACCCAGCCCCTTAATATGTACTGTATTACTTTATATCACAGAGCTAGATTTCTTACATTCACCTAACTAAAGGGAAGCCATTACCAGAACAAGAAAGAGAGAATAATTTCCATCAGCAATGACAATTAATAACTGCTGCATCCAAACATAAGCCCTCATCCAGCCATTTTACACTCCCAAACATTCTGGGGCCTAGAACCCAATTATAGGAACTATTGCACAATTCTAAACAAGGTGACTGACCCAATATAATAAAACAGACAAGGAGAAAATAATCTCTATTTGTTCTATTTAACAGAGGAAGTAAGAGGCTATTTTGCTCAAACAACTATTCCAAACTAGCACAAGCTCTTTCTGAGGGTAGCGAGGTGAGGTTCAGCATTTGGAGGTTTAATTGTTTTTTAAGACAGGTTCAACTAAACAACCATAGGTTTTATGAATTCTAGCAAACATAAAAACACTTCACTCATTTGAGTAATCATAGCCGTACTCACATACTTGAATTGCCCAAGTAATAAACAAATTCTTCAATGATAATAAACAGATGGTTCCACTTACATGGAATCTGACGTCCCCAAAGAGGTACTAAACCTTTGTACAGGCTGCACAGATGTACCAAAATATAAAAATCTGTTCTATAAGGTACATATTAAGGAATGTGCAAAACAAAGATAAATAGCATACCCCATGGGACCTTCAGATCTAACAAATTTCGGTAATCCATCTGACAATCCCCTAGCGAAACCAGGCTGTGTCTGAACACGAACCTTTACAGCTTCAAATGGGCAAAGAGCAATATCTGCAATCACTTCAGCAGATGCAGCACCAGCAAGGTATATCAGAGTTTTGTATTTTGCAGCATTTTCTGCTCCCGCAAGGTCAGAGTAGTACTTCTTGAAGAATTCATAGAATCCAAACTTGCATGCACCCTGAGCACTGTAACCTAACAGGGTAGGAACCCATCCCCTGAAGAATCCCCTGGGACCTTGCTCCTTAAGAAGGATGCCAAATCCAGATGATATGCTCTTGTATTTCGCAGGGTCAATCTAGTAATTTATACAATTTCGGTCAGTTTAGATGTTTCATGACTAATGTAACGTAAGAAATAGAAACAATACAAGAAGATAAAGTTTCACTAGTGGGATTAGACTAGGTTTGTTGTTGTATAGTTTCAGAGATAAAGACGATCCATCCTCCCATGGTCGAGAAAAGCGAAGGGGATAATAGAAGTTGCACTAAGATCTGAAACAATAATTTTCCAATTAAAATCTTAAATAAAATACAATAAGGCGTCTTCCTCTCCTCCATCACAGAGGAATGTCCATAACACTACATTAAAAATTTAGATCTAGAAGATGAGCAATAATATACAAGTCAGATCGGATATAGAGAGAAAAATAGAACAATGAGTTGAGATCGTGTGAGAAATGGACAGATCTGCAAATGAGATGAACACAATTTGTACCTGCATGTTACATTTGACGAGATCGAGTGGAGTGACAGCCATGTGAGTTAGACCACAACTGAGGATGCCACCGAAGGTACAGGCAGCGTAGAACTGCGGGGAGTACATCTCGATCTTACCAGGTTCGGTAGGTGCCGGAATAAGGAGGTTGTTGTTGGCAGGAGGCAAAACATTGGTGGTTTCTGGAACAGCAAGGGTTTTGGGAGTTAAAGAAGAAAAAGAAGATGTTGGGGAGTAGAGAAAGCTTGGAAGAAGGGACTGACGGCGGGAGTTCTCCATTGACAGAGATCGAGATCGAGATCGAGATCGGAGAAGGCAAATGAAGAAACCTGAAAATCTCGTCTCGCTCTCCGAATACCTCCTTTTTTCTCTTTCGACCTAAAACAATTTCCACTCTTTTATACTGCCCGATCAACCATTCACTTTGCGTTATAATCACTGAGTGACCAATAATATCCCAATTTACCTTTATGACCCAAAACTTTTTTTTTAAAATCAAAGTAAATGAACCATCCGTCATGTTAGGGTTCGTTCGGCATGCAATATGAAATTAATCGTCATATAAAAATATAATATGAAGTTGAAATTTTGTCTCTACATATAATTTAGATATTTTTATGTCGTATATTTTCTCAAACATAAAAAAAATAAAAAATTATAAATTGTAAAAAACTATTAAATTGTCTCAAGTCTTTATACAATCTTACAAAATAAGCAAAAGTTTATAAAATCACATATTATACTATCACAAAGCTACTCTAAAAAATTATAATATTTATGGGCAATCTTCAATAAAAGAATAAAATTAAACATAAGTTGTAGTGTCTAGTCTTTAATATAATTCTTTCACATACTTGGACAATTGAACTTGCATTTCTCTAGAGCCGTCAATATGGGCTAGGCCCGTTGGGTCAGCCTGGCCTAACATGTGATTTGGTAGGGCTGAGCTACGATTTTTGAAGCTCATTTAAGAAAAAATCTTTTTAGTCCGGCCTGAATAAGCATGTCGATTTGTAGGGCTTGAGAAATATGGATAGGGCCGGCCCGTGGGCCAAATAAAAAATAAAATAAAGTATTAAAAATGACATGAGTCTACACTCAAAATTTGTTTAAAGTTTGAAATGTTACAATTAAATACAAATTATGTTTATAAAATATGTACTACATAAAATAAAGTTGCTAAAATTTCTAAGGAATCACTACATAGCCTATGGAATATTATCATAGTTTTTGTGTTTTATTATGATCATTGAAAAACAATTAGGTTAATATTTATATTTAGCTATTTAGATTTTTACTTGAAATCAAACTTAATACATATTATATAGATAATTTTATCTGTGTATTTGATTAACAAGTAGTAACACTAGTCGATATTTATGATAATATTTTTAAATTATAATTTAATTTAAAAAATTATAAAAAATATACTTTTAAGAAAAGAGGACTGGCCCGGCAAAGCCGTAGCCCATACACTTTGGGCTGGGTCGACCATTTTTCTGGACCACATAAAAAATGGGCTAGCCCAGCCTGGCCCATCAAATTGCAAAGCATGTATGGGTTAGCCCGAATGGAGTGGGCCAGCCCATATTGACAGTTCTACATTTCTCGATCATATAATTGAGAAGGCAAACCAACATTGTTAATTTTGAGTCATTTGTTGATCAATTTGGTTAGTAAATAAATTTTATAAAAAATAATTGAATTTGGTGGAATATAAATGATAAAGTAGAAATTGATTTGCAGTAATAATAAATGTTGTGTTGGTGAGAATATAAATGATTTAAAAAGTAATGATATGAATTATAAATTTTATTTACATATGAAATAAGTTGTTAGTAGATATAAATGTGAGATTGTTTTTACAAAATATAAACTTGTGAATCAATTTTTGTATATGGAAAATCCTAATCATGATTTGAAATTTCCAAATCATGATTTTTGGAGAATTGAAATTTCATCTCATGATATGAAATTATGAGATAAAATCAACGTGGTATTGCATGTCCAAAATGCTTCATCTCATAATTTCATATCGCAATGAAATCACATGTCCAAACACCTATTTAGTATTACTAAAATTGTAATTCGTAATTAGAATTTTACCAATCATCACTCTTTACGTGAATATAACTGTTTCTCTTTTTTATATGCAACCTATCCAAATGGCTAAATATCACATGGATCAATTAATATGACAAAATAAATGAAATAGCTAATTTGGAGAAATTTAAGCTTGAATTGAAAAGTGAAATAGTCATAAACACAGAACAAAAAATTATGGAAATTTTTTTTAGTATTGCCGAGAAGTTAAATATACTAGTTAGAACTGTAAAAAAGGGTCGCGGGCCAAGGAATTTGAAGGGCTAGGGCAGGCTGACCCTTCATTCGAAAGGGCTTGAAAATGCTCAACTCAACCCAACCCTAGAAGGACTGAGGACTGGGGCGGGGTAGCCCTTTTTTTTTTCTTTTCAAACTTATAATTCTATAACATCAAGAAAATGAGAAGATTTTCAAATCAAATTTGCAAAACAATGTTGTTGTTTTAATAACACTAGCAAAAAGTCTAGTGTAATTAACATGTATCTTGCATACCAGTTACGTGAGTGAAGTAAGAGAGTTACAACTTAGATTGGAGGGAGGCAAGGGCGCGAGATTTGTCTATGCATCTTAGATACATGTGAATCTACTTGGATAGAGTGTATCTAGAATAGATTAACCTAATTTTGAGTCCATATATTTTGAGATACATATACCTGGACGTATCAAAATCTGGTAAGATTCATAATATTACAACATAGTGTGTATTTAAGTAATTAGATTATATACTAGTGAGATTATTGTAAGTTACTCTTAAATAAAAAGTTTTGGCCTATGGGCCAACCCCTGCCCAGCCCCGATCAAGCCTCAAGGGCCAAGGGCTTATATGGGCCTACATAAGCCCTACTTTTAAATGGGCTTGAAAAATCATATCCCAACTCTACCCCAATAACGAGTTGGATTGGGCCGGCCCCATGGGCTAAGCCCACTTTGACAGCTCTAATACTAGTTAATCTAATGATATACGATTTATCATTCTTTACTTACTTAACTATATAGCCACTATAACAAATTTTAAAAAGTGTTAAAATTTAAATTTTCATAAATTGTATATACAGTAATATAATACTTCATATTTTATGAGAAGTTTTTGCTTTATCCTAGAGTCGTATTTGAACAAAGATAATACTCCAAACAAAGATAGTCTTTCGATGTAAATGAGGTTGACTCAGATTTCATAGGGAAGTGACACTGACATTGCAAACAATTAAACCAGTACTCTATATGGTGAATAATTTAAGAAGTTTTTTATTTTTTTATGAATCGATATATAATTCATACATTGCATATTGTTATGATTTAAGTATTTGAGATAAAAATAAGGTAAAGGAGAAGAGCATAAAGAAGCAGACAAGTATGGGCATAACGGTAAACGCAAATTGGCCTTAAACGGAGGACCTTATCAGTATATTTTTTAGGGGTGTTGTATCGAATATCGATACAAACAATTGGAATACTCACCCAACAATTTTGTAGAAAACATGTACCCACTCCAATTTGGATTTTTTTTTTTTTGAATATAGGCATACGTTAGAATAATAAATGTTCTATTCAATAAGAATATTTCGTACCAAATTGAGAAAAATGATTGGCATTTCACGTGATGTGCTCCAAGTCCTTGGGCTGTTGAACAGAAGCCAAGGAGAAAGACTGCCATCTCAGGCATAAATAGGAAGATAAGGCGTTAGCGGATCGACTTGACAGGACCCCCCTTTTACTTGCTTAAAATCAATATGTACCCTCTCTATTTGGATGGATATTATTATTATTATTTTAATAAATATAATGTTTGAATAAATTATATTATTTTTTATTATTATATAAAGTCATATCTCAAAATATTGCAGAATAAATCTTTAAGAAAGATAGGATACAAGATAAAGCTACAATAATAATTTTAAAAAAAAGTAAGTAAGATTATTAATTAATAGGCAAGACAAAATGAAAAATCATATATATTATATTATTATAAGTTGGAAGATCTTAACTTCAAAGTTGGATTACGATTTTACCCCTTCACTAAATTTAAATATTATTAAAAAATTAATTAATAAAATATTAAATAATAATTTTATGGTATTAATCCATTATATTTCTAGATAGAATTAATTCACGAAATATTTAATTTATTTTCATTCTAAAATAGAGTTTGGTAGATGAAAGTGTTTCGTAACAATAAAAGGCAGTAAATTATATCCTTTAAAAACTGAAATATTCTTTAACATTAAAGGACAAAAATGTCCTTTGAATTACCATACATCTTAATATGGCACACATATTTAGATTTTAGTCAGAAATTTTACATATCCCAACTTTAACCAATCTAATTCTCATAGATGTTATGTACATATATCATCAATTTTTAAATGACTTTTATAATTCTTGACTGTTATACATACCAAAAAATTGTTTTCAAAATCATATATTAATGTATACACTTAGTTATTCCAATGTATAATTGTTGATGGATGATTATTGGTGTATGTAATTACATTGCTCATCACAGTCACTTTATGTTAATGCATACACTCAGTTATTCTAATGTATAATTATTGATGGATGATTGCTGATGAATGTAATTGCTCATCACATATGCAATTAAAAAGCGGTTATGCTTTTGTTAGTTATTGGGAAGTTCCTCCATTCTTTTAAACTAGAACGGTTTCTCTCTTTAATTTTTGTTATTTAAAAGTTTTAGAATTCATTAGCTATTTTATTGTTTTTAGTCTACCCTATTTCATCTTATTTTCGAATATTTGTAGGATGAACATAATGTACATCAGGAGTTGTATAATTTATTGTGATGCTATAATAATGTAATGGATATTGATAAATTTTATATATTCTCTTCAAACATTAGGTGAGATCTTCACAACCAATAACTCATGTGAAATTTATAATTTCTTAAAACTATTTGATATGATTGTCATTTGATGTTAAACTTTAATTTGGTGTTACATTCTTCTCTTTTGATTAATTAATTTTATGAATAACTATTTATACATAATGTAAATGTATTTAAATCATTTACAAATATTTATACTAAGTAGCGTGCAATACACAGATATTTTCTATTCTGAAATTCAATTTTTAAAAAATATATAGAAATCTTGTAGTAATTATGAGGGACAAACGTGCAACACGTTCTCAAAAACTAGTAAAAGAAAATAAGGCAGTAATGTGATCACACCAAATCAATCAACAATTTACCTATGATACAATCAAATTTAAGTAACAATCAAAACAAAATATATTTAAACTAACAATACACTACAAAATAGATAGATAACAAGCCGGTAAACAACGAGCTAAAATACTCAAAACGATCACCAAATTGATGCTCATGTCAGGTATTGCTGCCATTCAACCCTGCAATGCCCAAATGACACAATACTTGTCTCAACCAAACAAACAAGATTCACTGCAGACTGCAGTGGATAAAAGGGCAGGCCATGTTTTATTCACAGAAGAGAAGAAAAGTTCCAAATTCTACTTACTGATCCGCTTTCTCTCTTTTGCTCTTGCTTGACACATACCACACAACCGGGGAATATTGTTTGGTACCAATATCCTTTATAAGACCAGCATAAACATAGACTAGTTTGAGATTGAAGAAAATCATATTCCATGCAAATCTCTATCAAATTATGCACCACCATGCTCATCATATGACAACTCATGTAAGTCGATTAGTAGGTGAAGACCACAATTTTCGCTCAATCACCAATAGTCCCCACATGAGCATGAGCCATCCTTGAAATGGTGAAATCTCTTAGCATCTCTGACTACAATTTCCCTATTAACAATCTTGGAGATTAGCTTAATTGTTGTATGACAGTCTCCGCATATCCTTAGATTCTTAATCACCTGAATGGTACTACCACGGACAGAATTCATGACCCCAAAAGCAACAGCAAGTTTCTCACTATGAACTCGCAATGTCAGTCCTTTCTCTTCATCCTCAACATCATGAAGATCAGATGTCGTGTTGGGTACATACCCAGCCATCTGCAGCTTTACAGATAACTCTTCCAAATAAGCATAAACCTTCTCATGTTGAGGGTGTTCTCTATCACCAACCAGAAATACATGAACCCTGCCTTTGAGTTCAAGCAGGCTGAACCCAGGAGGTTTACTTAATCCACGATTTTTCATAAGTATCCTCATCTTCTCTACATCTTCCCACCTTCCAGCATCGGCATATATGTTTGAGAGCAAAACATAATACCCAGAGTTTGTTGGGTCTAACTCAAACAAGTTACTAGCAGAAATCTCCCCAAGCTCGACATTCTTGTGCATCCTGCATGCAGCTAGAAGAGAACCCCAAATGACAAAGTCAGGCGTCACCTTCATTTCTTTTAGCAAATTATATGCCTTGGTAAGGAAACCAGCACGTCCAAGAAGATCAACCATACAAGCATAATGCTCCACTCCTGGTTGTATGCAAAATCTAGGTTCCATAGCCTTAAACCAATACCATCCTTCATCCAGCAACCCAGCGTGGCTACAAGCTGCTAGGACAGAGACAAAAGTAATGTAGTTTGGTTTTACCCCAGCTGAGTTCATCTCGTAAAACACTTGAAGGGCTTCCTTAGCTCTCCCGTGCATTCCATAACCTGCAATCAAGGCAGACCATGATTTCACATTCTTTTCCTTCATTCTATTGAAGGCATTCCTTGCCATCCTTAATCTCCCACATTTGCAGTACATGTCAATCATGGATGTGCTCACATATACGTTATCCTCTAGGTTCATCTTTATAACCTAAAGAGATCAAAGTCAATTATACAACTGGAAACATCAATACAGTTGAAAATAGGGAGTCAGAAAGAATGCAGCATTTGTGAAAGTGATTAGTCCTTGAAGTACCTGATCATGTATGCACTTGCCAGCCTGAAGAGCTCCTGAATGAGCACAAGCCAACAGCAAAGCTGACAAGGTGACAGCATTGTAGTCAACCTCTCTATCCCATGCCAGGGAACGAAAAATTTCCATT
The DNA here is from genome assembly GCA_029582685.1 of Solanum piurae. Classification (NCBI taxonomy): domain Eukaryota; kingdom Viridiplantae; phylum Streptophyta; class Magnoliopsida; order Solanales; family Solanaceae; genus Solanum; species Solanum piurae. Next base: position 37,922 of record JAJOOO010000916.1, read on the forward strand.
GCCTGAGCTGAAAGTCCGTGCTGGGCATAAACTGCAATCATAGAATTCCATGAAATGATGTCCTTGTCAGGCATAATGTCGAACATCTTCCGAGACAAATCAACCTCACCACATTTAGCGTAGGCATCAATGAATGTATTACCAACTCCCACGTCTTCATTGAATCCCCTTTTGGTGACAAAGCCATGGAGCCCTTGGGTAAGGGTCTTCCCTGAAAGACGAGAACAAGCGGAGAGCACGGAAACCATGGCAACTGAGTCAAGAAAAACTACTTCTCCTGCCTGAGCTGCCAATAGCTCTTTGAAAAGCAAGATTGCTTCATGAGGGAGGTCATTTTGGACGTAGCCAGTTATCATGGAGGTCCATGAAACAACATTCTTTTGAGGAATTTGATCAAACAGCTTTCTTGCATCAGCAAGTTGGCCACATTTGGAGTACATATCAATGAGGGCGGAGGATACAAAAAGGTCGGTGTCATAACCAAAGATGAGAGCTTGTTGGTGGGTCTGCTTACCGGAAGTAAGATCGGAAAGGGAGGAACAGGATTTGACGGCGCAGGGGAAGGTAGAACGGTTAGGTTTGAGAGAGAGCTTTCGCATGGAAGAGAAAGCTCGAAGGGCTTCGACGGCGTCACCGCTCCGAGCCAAGTCGGCAATGATAGAGTTCCACGAGAACACATCAGATTTGTCTAAGTATCTACTGAAGAAGGTGGCGACGTTGGGATTTGTAGAGAAGTAGGAGAGTGAACCCAAATTAGTCTTCTTCATTCATTCACGGGCAGGCCCAGATTTTAGTGATATCTCCCAAGCCATTACTAGCAAGTAAATAGGAAAAGAAAGCGACCAAAGTCAGCCTCAACAGTTTTTTTTTAGTAATAATAAACCCACAACACAAGTGCCCTACAATATCAAAAATTTAAAATTCTACAAACTGAAATAATAATCCACAGCCGTGGTTCTCCAATTCAGTATCAGCATGCAATTGTACAAGTAGGAAAAGAAATTGAAAATGTATAACCCCCGAGATCTGAATCTAATTGTAGAATACACATCCCGTGAATTCTTGAAAATTTCTCAGTGATCTCAGCTATTGAATGGAATAATTTACTAGAAAAGCCTAAGATGTGCAGTATCGTTCATTCTCTTGATCTGCCATCCCATTTTCCAGGAATGTTGTAGCACTGTCACCGAAGAATCATCTATGCATAGCTTACTTGACATCATTGAACTGCAGCCAAGAAGGCCAGTAAGAAGACACTTAATTGGGATTGAATGAGTGAAAATACCAATGCATTGAGAAACATTAGTACTGATTTGCACATTTAAATCTCGGATGGAGTTAGGATTAATGGGTTCTCGAGGTGACATCTCGTCATCAGCCTCATGATCCCCAGTAGTTGTCACGATCTGAAGCCTACTCTTTCCAGACTTCTTCCTCGAAAGTCCTTGTCGATTCCTGTGGTGCAAATCCCAATGGGATGACGAGAAAGAGGGCGGCCCATCTCGGTCATGAACTGAATTGACAAGTGGATGAGAACCACGGTTTGAGAAGCCCTGGTTCTCACTCTGATCAGGTGGAGAGAAATCAGATCTGAATTTGTCAGGCAATGTCATAACAGTTCCATTTAGGAATTGTACCATCCGAAATTCCACCTGCCTCAATGACTCTCCAGATGGTGCTGAAAAATCAGGCTGGAACTTTTCCATTAGGCTAGTTGTTTCAGGTGTAAAAATATCCGAGCGGTGGCATCCCTCCCAATGCCCCTGACTCATTTCCAGTAGAGCATCAGAGGATTGTATCCGTTCCTCTGAAAAGTTTATTTCCTGCACAGTCAACAGAGATCCATTCATTAGCAAATTCGTAAGTCCTTAACACAACATGCAAATAACATGTTACTCTAAATCCCTTCAACGTTGTCAATCCAGTAGTTCTACTTACAGTCAAAATCCCCGTACAGAATATCATAGAATGCATCACTAAGAATGGGAAAGTCTTTAAGACATAACTAGAGACAAGAGGAAGCCAGCTCTTATTGCTCGAAGTTGTTCCTTGTATAATTTGGGGATGTGATGTTAAACTGTGACTTGGCTGCTCTGAAAGGCAGTAACAGAGTGTTTGAATTTGCTAGTGGTCAAGACAGCAAGAATGCTATTTGACACATCAAATATGCTGAGAAGCCAATTATGCCTTACTAAAATGCAGAATATGCAACTTTTCTTAGCAGTACTAATCTTGCTGAAAACATTACATTATAGACAAATAAAGTACTAATATTGCTGTCTCTTTCATTGATACATTATTAAGACTGATATTTTGCAAGCACCGTGTGGAAATGTAATAGAGCAATGATCATATGGTATACTCTTACCTATCCCAGAAGGATTCAATTAGTTTCCCTTTCCTGATCTAAATGATATCTGATTTCCTCGACTACGAAACTTATTATTTATACTACAGGAATTGGACCAACTTTTATCCCAAAAGTACTTCAAAAGTTGGTCTAATTGTTAATCCTAGAACATCTGAAAACAAAAGTCACCTTTAAGATTTTGTTTTGGACCCAACTTTATTTGAACTAACTAGGAGTATAACATAATTCCAATTGCAATGTCTGTCATAGGGTGCTAGACAATCAAAGACTACAAACTTGCAAAACCAAAACTACTCTGACAGCCATATAAATCCTGAACCTAGAGCAGCTAAGAAATCCAATGGTTTCTTTCAGGGAAAAAATGCAGAAGTCACTATACACAATCACCAGAGAAGTATAAAACGGAAACCTCACTAGTACCAGAGGAAACATGTAGCTGCCTAAAAATGAAGAAATCTCCCCCTGCAAAGCTGATACTCGGAGTCCTCCATAAATGTCATTGTATCCCTGAAGGATCCGAGGGACACCCATCGACAAAGACAGATGTTGGAAGCAAATGGAATTGATTTTGAGCTTAATAGTATACCTGACAAACAGAGAGGGCAGTAGCTCGTGCCCGATCCAAGGGAGATGTATAGACAGAATTGAAACGAATCCCTTGAGACTTTAGGAAAACAGCCAAAGCTCTTGCTTGGCGCTTGCCATTAGGTGTAAGTGCAGCCTCTGGGGATCGGCCGGCAATCAAATCAGGTCTTAAATTCATATGACATTCGCCATTACTAATTAAATATAGGTCAGTGAGGGTCCTATCGTCATCGACAGAATCAGAGGAGAATGTTCGGTGGAAATGAGGAATTGAGGGGGGTGGTGGAGCGAGAACATTATAAGGGTCCCAGACCTTGATAGAAGGTCCCAAACGCGGGGTGCCGAAAGAGGATAGTTGAGGGGATAAAGGGGATGCGGAGGCGTGGCAAGGTAACATCTCAGGCTCTTGTTCGAGAACCTTCTTGAGCAGAGTGTCGTCACCAACTAATCGGTGTCTCTCATCTGGGGCATCGTTTTCGTTCTCCGCATCTTCTTCTTCTTCTGCCCGTTCATCTTCTTCATCAGAGGGTAGTTCTACGGACTGAGAAGCGCCCATTGTACAATCTGGATCGTTCGGATCTACGGTTAATATGTATGCGGATTGGGGGTTTAAAAAAAAAGCTTCAAGCTTTGGGGAAGTATAGAGAGAGAGAGAGAGAGATCTGAGGACCTTTTATTTTAACAAAGAAGAACAGAATTGAGAGTCCCATTCTCATCCCATGGGTAAATATGCGCAACCATCGGCTCCCTTATCATTATTACTATTACTACTAGCCACTTCTCTCCACATCACATCCCTCTTATTATGGACATTTTACCTTCACACTCCTTTTCTACTCTCCTCCTTTTTCATTACACAAACTTTACTCTTATTTTTAATATCAAAAAGGGTTAAAATTATCTTCAAACTATTTAAAATAGCTCATATACCCTTTAACCATGTTTGAGATCAAAACTAACCTTGCCGTCTATGTTTTGAACCACAAATACTCTTGAAACGTTATATTTATCATATGTGCTGACATGACAGTTCACCTAGACAGTCCAACATGACAAAAATTCCTTCCTCTCAATTATCACGATCAAAAGTCAAGGTAAAAAATTACACTATTAACCATATATTTACATATATTATTTACTATAGAGTAATTATTTAATTTTAATATAGATTTAAATTTTAAATATATCATGTATTAGTCTAAGCGTGCTTTACTTATATAGTACTAAATATTGTAATGTATAAAGTTTAATTTATACATGAAAGTGGAAGGTGGAAGACGAAGTGAAATTTAAGATGAAATCAAAATTAAAATAAGTCAAAAAGTAAAAGAGAGAGAAAGAAAAATAAAGATAAAGAAAAAACTTAAAATGAAAAATATATATTTTTAATTAAATTAACACGTGTCATGTAATGATTGGTGTGTAAACACACCTGCTTCTTAAAATCTGGGGCTGATCGAAAAATGATATAATAATATATGTTCAAAATTATTTAATAAGGTAATAGAACGATTGCAAAGTTAAGATATCTTTTTAAAAATTCGAAATAACTTCAATGATGACTTTATGTCTTTTCTCTTCTTATAAATATAAAGCTTATGTTCATATAATATGAAAATTGAACAAAGTAATCAATATAATTATAACATAAAATTAAATATAATATATCTTGATCCACCATCATTCATTTTATTTTTTTTGTTCTAGTCTTGACTAGATTGTCAATTGCTTCCCATTCTAGTCCGTCCAATTTTATTTGATTTTGCATTAAAGATTAGCTAAATATGTGACTATATTTTAAATACCCGAAACAAAGAGTTGGTTAGATTTGGCCCGGCCCAAAAAGGTGAAATGCTGGAAAAAAAGAAGAGGAAAATTATTAGGGTTTGCGTTGCGTGATATAAATAAGACCGAGAGGAAGCAGTGGGAAAGTAACAATGGCGTGTACTGTGGATTTTCGGTGCCTGGACGAAGGATTCGGAGGAAAAACGTACAAACGAAAGAGAGCAGAGAAAGAGCAAGGTAATGGTATAGAAGATGGAGAAGCAGCCATGGAAGTGGAGGAGATTCCAAGGAAGAGACAGGCGGTTCCATCCGAGGAGGATCCAAACAAACCTGTACTGGGAAGGCCGACATACGACGGGGTGATCGCAGGTAGGGTATCGGGAAGGAATTGGAAACAGCCGCGTAAACACAGATCATCGGCAGCGAAGGTGAGCGTGAAGGGGAAGTCATTGGAGCAGAGGATGAAAGAGAAGGAGATAAAGAAGGCGTACAAGGAGAGAATCAATGAGCTCAAGGAAGAGATAAGACAGAACAAGGTGGAGAAGCGGAAGCAGAGGGAGGAAAGAGAGAAAAAGAAGCAGGAAAACATTCTCAAATCTGGCACCAAGGTTCAGAAGATCACCAATCCAAAAACCCTCAAAAAGATTGCCAAATCTAAGCAGAGAAAGCTTCTCAAGGTTGTTTCTGACGATCTTCTTAACCGTGGAAACAACAACAAGTCTACCTCATAGATGTATTCTTTTTCATACTTGCTAGTTTGCTCTTATTATGTTTCTGAAATTTTGCTTCTTCCATCCATCCATTATGCTGCTTACCATATTATTTTATTATTAGTTAGTATTAGAAAAGGGAACATGCTCCGTCTTCCTTGCATTGGAGCGGGTTATAGTATTTGTTCCTAACTGTAGTTCTGAATTCTGATTACAAAAAATTGTTCTTGTTATACTTTGCAGTACCCTTTCATGAAATTGTTATTCTATTAAAATTGACATAAATCACTTTTTTCATCAATGAAAAATAAAAATGGTTTTCTCACTACATAAAATGTATAGTTAGAAGCAAAAGAAGAGCGGGGTAAAATTGTGCTATGCGGGTTTATGGTGTTTGCCCTGCACTATTTGGCCATCCCTTTTGATTACACATACTGGATATGACAGTTTAAAATCACAAATTCACACGGAGAAGAATAAAAGCGACTAAGGTATACTAGCTGTGAAAAGTTCTATAACAAAATCAGGTAAATATGGAGCATGAGATTTCTTTACTTGCAAAATTACTGAATTTAAGAAAAGTGTCAAGGACATCTCAAGAATATTGGTCCCTTCTTTCCTCATTCCTCCAGTAATTCTGATCATCAAGTTTATGCAACTTTCAGACAATTTTGCAGTGCACTTCCAAAGAAGATCCGAGTTCACTGTGGTGGCTGTCACTAGTTTACACTCCAAGAGGAAGCTGCTTGATGTGTTGAACACAAATCACTTGGTTCCCTTGTATTTGTGCATGTAAAATATTAATTAGGTTCAACTCAAATGGATCCATATATCAAGCCATTGTTTCATGCCTAGGATTTCAGGGGATGTTTCACGCAGACTAGATCATCCAGCTTATTCCCATCCATCTTGTACAAAGACACACCTTCCATCTGCATATAGTGCTTCCGTGCTTCCTTCCTCAAGCTCTCAAAAGGCATGATTTCCCATCGATTGTAATTTGAATCCTTCCTGGTATCTGTCATATCTGTGGAACCAGATACAGGCCCAGTGCCATAGGGACCTGATTTACCCCATACTTTACAGTTCACAAATTGTCCCAATCCTCCCTCTTGCCCAGCTTGCTTCTTTTTCAAACGCAATGCAGCTCTGTGAGCGTTGTTTATCATTTCTCGACTAGGCACATCAGACCAGTCTTGCTTTCTCTTTGCTCGCATAGGAGAATGGATTCGTATGACCTAAAATATGATTTCTTAGCGAGAGCATCAAACAAAAAAATGAACAAATTGAAAAATGAACTTTAACTGCATTAACCCAGTGTCCTTACTCCAAGGCATTCTAAGAGTTGATAATAAGCCCTTCCTTGGAGTGGGTTGTGCCCTTTCCTTGGTGTAGAAAAGTATCGAGTCCTACACAACAAAGTTACCCAATAACCACACAGATAATGTTTAATGGTCGTTAGATGTAAGAAATTGCATGCAAAAGTTAAGAAAAGGTAAAGTAGAAGATGACATTCAAGTGGAAGTGTCAAATATTCCAGAAAGACGGTAATATTTCAACATTGGATAGAGCTGCAAATAGAAAACCTGATACCGAGTTTTTCAAATGTGCATTTATATTGTCGTCTAGTAAAAGCTGAAGTAACAATGGAGAAGAGGAGCATAATAGAACATTACCATTCTGTGTAACCAGGATCAACAGTGAAACCATAAATGTCAACAATGTCGCACATGGAAAGTGCTAATTCTATTGATTTCATCCCAGTTCCTTTCGCACCTCTGCGTAATACGATACCTTGGAACAGATAGACTGGATTCCGGATTTTCTGCGATAAATAATGGAGGAAAGTCATATTCTCTTCAAATGAATTTGATGTCACAAAGCATCAGATTCCCATCACCTTACAAAAAAATCATATTCTACCACGTCATGAAATAATAGTAGGGCTTCTTTTACAATCAAACATACATTTAAAATTCATTTCCAACATGTCATGAAATATTACAAGTGGCTTATGGCCCAAAGAGGGCAAAACAAGGCACTGCCACAAAACGTTTGAAGATAAATAAACAAATCCCTTAGGCTTTAGCCAACACTTCGAATCAATTAGCAATGTAGCACTGCATCAGCACAAGACATTCTTCAATTAACATCATCTACCCATTATAGTTCAAAGCTACTCTGTTTTCTGAAGAAAACTAATTAATCATCCATCCTGCAATCATGTTCGACAATTTTCATTTCACCGACATCCCGTACACACCATCCACCCTTGTTGACCTCACCTCTCCCCCACTACACCTCTGTTTCAGCTTTATTTTATTATTTATTTTTTGTTGCAATTCATGCATAGACGAAGACTCTTTATCATCGCGCGCCAAATGCAACATCCTTTCTCCTTCTCGCGAACCACAGGAGCGCCTAGCACCCAAAGGAGCAAAGCTCATTTTCCTTTTAGGGTAAAGCGGCACATAAAAAAGGGTTGGCCGTCAAAGTTCAGTTCCTTCACAAACGAAGTTCAGAATCAACTTTTTTGGTTGGGGGGTGGTGGGTTCAAATCCATAGCCAAGAGCTTATGTTGGATTGTATGATTCTCACTCGGGATGGCATTCCTTACAAAGACCTCTATCGCCCTTCCTAAGGAGTATGCAGTCTATTTGAGTCTTAGCCAACGTGCTCCGGAATGTCACCAAGTGTTCGTCCTTCAGGGAAACTCGAGTCAGCTACCTCCAATTAAAAAGCTTTTGCAAAATTCAAAAGTGAGGCTTCTTCTTCGTTTCTATCCCCAAAAGCAGAACCTTCATGTACATCATCATAGCCCTTTGGAGTTGTCTCGATGTGGCTACTAAAATTTCCTCCTATGAATAGCTTCTCAGTGTGTGGATACCTCTCACAACCTCATCTAAATCCTCCCAAAAACGCTTCTTAACCTCCTCATCCAAGTCTGATTTTAGTGTGTATGCACTAATAATGTTCAAAGTAAGCCCTCCAACAACTAGTTTAATCGATCGACATCATCCTATCGTTGATCATCCTAATGTCTACCACTTGCTCCCTTAGATTTGTATCTACTAGATTGTCTACTCTATTCCTGATCTTCGAGACTCCTAAGTACAACAATTTAAACCCATTCACATCTCGAGCCTTAGTTCCTACCCATTTGGTAATCTAGACACAAGTTATATTAATCTTCCTCTTCTTGAGAATCTTCACTAATTCTATTGACGTCCTCATCAATGTCCCTATGTTCCAAGACCCTACTCTCAGCCTAGAAACTCTCTTAACCCAATTACCATCCCTGCCTTTCTCCCTTGCCCGAGGACATGACTCTAGTCTATCATCGTTCACTAGATTCATTAAAGAAAATGTAAACTAATCAGAGATATGCTAAAATATACACCAAATAAAGCAGGAATTAAGAGTTGGCCATGGTCAAATATGTGAGACGAACTCAGATTGGTGTTTTGAGTGTTCCAACATGTTCATAGTGTGTTTTAAGAGTGATTTGCATATTTGAGGCACTAGATTTTCTTAACCGAAGAAGGGTTGTGCATAAATCACCGAATTACTCAACTGAATTGAGAATTTCGATAATTCGGTAGGATTTTCAAGAGAAATTTAAGAATTATGATATTAGAGTTCGGTTCGGTATGAAACATTAGTATCGATATATACCATATATTTGGAATTGTTTGTGCTTAATTTGATATTGACTTTCGATTGATTGGATTTGGTACTGTTAAGTGTTATAGATGGTTGAATGTTCACAAATTCTCTTGATTATTGATTCCATTGAGCTTCATCATATTTTAGTGATCATTTGTTGAGTTGAAAGTTGTTTGTTTATTAATTTTGTTGGCTCCATTGCTAAGATTGGAAGATGATATTTGGATGAACAGTTCTACCAAATTATTGTACCAAAACTCACTGAACCAAAGTTTGATTTACCAGACCAGACTGAACTAAGAAGTTTGGTATTTGGTATCTACTTTCAATAACCGATTTACTGAATCCAAACTTTGGGAATACTGAATGTTCACCCTTACAACAAGGTGATGGGACCGTTGGTCTGGATAAACTCTTCCCTCCCTATAACATGCCTATGGGACTACACTGGGTTTGTTGTTGGTAACCAAAATTGTTTCATCATTTTTTTTTTTTGAAATCAGTAACTTTGTATCATATCAGGGATCAAAACAGTACTTGGGTAGCACTGAAATCATATTACAATAGAGCTCTAGTGTCTTCCCTCTCTAGCTATAATGGATCCAGAACATCTATGATAGACGCATTATCATTATGAAATTTGATTACACCAAAAACATAGCAGTAAGATGAAGTTCAACTTGATCTTCTGCATATCATTCTCTAAGATCTCAAAACATCAGGAATTCCTCTCCTTCCAGATTGTCCACCAGATACAAGCTGGGACAATTCTCCATCTACTCCTATCTTTTGCATGTGAACATGTTCCCTCCCTGCTGCTAAGAGGCTCTGTTATCTTGCCTGGCAATGTCCATACTATACCCTTAAGGTTTAGGATGATTCTCACCAACACTAATATTCAGAATCCTAAAGAATTCTCTATTTCACCACCTACAATGCTACAACTTAATTCCATCAGAGTTTCCTCAACATGTTGTGTGTATTAAGGATACACAGCCATGGTCAAAAGATGCGAAGTAAGGTGATCGTCATAAAACTCAACATAAAAGTTCATTCCATTTTAATTAGTGCATACAAAGGGATAGAGAAAGCTAAGTTGCTCGGACTCGGGTGCGGGTGTCCAATACAAGTGCGGATCTAGAGGTCGGATCCTTCATGATCTAATTTTTAAGATACAGGGATATGGGTCCATGTATGGATATGGGTGCGGATTTTCCTAAAAATAATTAAAATATCTAAAAATAGAGTTATAAAACTTAAATTATGAGATATTATGTGGAGAACTTGAGGAGAATCCTGGGAGGAGATTAAAGGAAAAGGAGTGACATAAGAATTTCTATATAAAAGGTATTCCATTTTCTTCAATTTCACCTTAGTTTTTGTATTGATTATAGAAATCATTAAAACTGCCCAGACTTTCCCTATCGACTTTGGTCGAAGTACCCAAAATTGGTTGACCGAATCAGACACGAATCCCACACGCACACCCATGTAGTGTCGACACAAGTGCGGCACCAAAATTGAAGAGTCCGAGCAACTTAGAGAGCAAGAGTCCCATACTTCATGGAAAAGAAAGATCCAGCTGTTATGCATGGTTCCGTTCATATCAATTTGTGGGGGAGGGGGGAGGATTAATATTTTGAAAAAGTAGATATGCATTCATTTTTATAAGTAGAAATGTATCCTTAGCTTGTAATTCTTCAACAAATTCCTGAAACAATATCAACTAAAGTCCAACTCAGAACATTCACGGGCAGCACTTATTGAAGATGTAAGTTGAGAACAACTAAAACTAACAATAGCAACCTCAAGAAGAAAGATTTAACGGAGAAACAAACAAGTAAAAAGATACTACCACTCATCTGAATGATACATTACCTTTATCATTGCATTGAAGTCTCTATGGATGACACTTTTAATTATAAGCACCTCATCGTCTGAAAGTAAAGAAGAAATAGCAACAAACAATGAGAAGAAGCTTCATGAGTATTGCTTCCAATAATAACAAATCACAGCAAAGTCATTGCTAACAATAATAAAAAGAGCAGTAAACAATTAGCAGATGCTGTTCACATTTTGTCAGAGACCTTTAGTCTGTCAAAGAGCTATCTGCTAAGAAATGCTAACAGACTTGACAAACATGGTCCTACGACCTATGCTAAATAGAGAGGGGCACTGAAGTCAATTTTCTTAAACTTGATTAGAACTATCATCTTCCTCCTCTTTTGCTCAACATCTCTGGGTGTGTTTGGTTTGAAGGAAATGTTTTCTTGGAAAACAAGTGGACTTCTAACTTATTTTCTCATGTTTGGTTGATGAGTAGAAAATATTTTTTAATGTTTGGTTGGTAAATGAAAAATATTACTTTTGGCTTGAGACTAAAAAATACTCTTTAGGAAAATAATTTTTGATCCGAAAATCAACCTCGATAATTGATCTAGGATCCAACCTCAACACCCAAACTAGGACAAGACCCCGATGATCGTTCCAAAATCCGACCCTGAGATCTGACCCAGGATTTTTTTTCCAAAACCAATTTTTTTTAAAAAAAAAAGTTGACTTGGTCGCGGGTGGGGGCCTAAAATTTGAAATATTTTTCAAAAACAATTTTTTTTAATTGGGGGGGGGGGGGAGGGGGGGTTAGGGGTGGCGTAAAAAATGTTTTTTTTAAAAAAAATTGAAATATTTCCCAAAAATAATTGTTTCTTAATTATTTTTTTTAGGGGAATGGCCGGTGTGGG